>OVBE01000475.1:0-49803 GCA_900406425.1 Iberis pinnata
ACTAAGTATAGAAAAGTAACAAGAAGGGTGAGAAAACTAACCAGTGCGACAGCGTCCAAAAACTTCAGGTAGTCATCCTTATCTTCTTATGAGAGATCTTCCAGTGGAGGGATTTCGCATCCTGGATCACGAAACTGCCTCACGAGGAAGGCAGTGGACACTTTGTCCGTGCAGATGTTATACTCTGACTGGTAGTCGAAGTTCCAGCAGCTCTTGGGCTTCTTTGACTCACCTCTCCCCTTCCCGCTGTCAGAAGCTTTCCTCTTTGACCCTCGAGCTGATGCCTTACAAGAGGCAAGCTCACTCCCCTCTACGGAGGAGAGGATCACCACAGGAGATGGAGTGGTGATCTTCTCAGCGCGGTCCTTCTCAGTCGGGACCTCCTCGGTGCGCGCTGAGGGAGCTGAGGAGCGAGGGAGAGCCGCAACGCGGGAGGAAACCTATGCCTTTCCCGCGTGAGTGGAACCAGGTGCGGGGGGAGGAGAGGGATCCCGGCAAGACGGCTCGGCAGAAGACTTCCCAGAAGCTTTCTTAGCTGCTTTCTGTTGACGATAGCTAGACATGGTTGTCCTGGGAATCAAACCTAAAGCTGCAAAAAATATTGTTGTCTCGTTAAGACAAAACCGCATAAAATTTATGTGTAAAATATATGCCTTTAAAGAAAGAAAGCGTTCACCTTTAAAGTCTGCGGGGGAATACTCGGAACGCTCGGCAGCGATTGTAGCACGGAGACGAGAAGCGGACTCCCAAATTCGGGGGGCATCAAATTCAACCCACCTCACCTTTCCCAGTCGAACACGAGTGAGGTAGTGTGCTAGCTCGAGACAGAATTCCGCCCTGATCAGAGGAGCTGCCAAAAAGAAGAACACGAAAACAATGTTAGTCACTTAGAAAAAAATGCATGTATAACATAAAGTAAAACAAGCTGGAATCAAGTCCAGCCTCTACCAGGCTCAGCGGTCCAGTCGGTAAGGGCGAGATGAGTGAGGTCGCCGAAAGTGGACTGGTCCACTGGGAAGAAGAAGTAATGTTCCTTCCAGTCTTCGTCTTTCTTTGGCATTCCGACGAAGACCATGCAGTTTCCGTTGGTGGTGGCGCAAAAAGACCTGGGGTGACCTGTAACACCCTTGATAGCATACATACGAGCTATCATCGAAACTGTCAAGAGAAGATCGCATTCCTCTGCGAGAACCTGGTGGCAGACCACATATCAAACGAAGTTCGGACACATCTGCCCAAGTATGACACCCATGGCGTGCATAAGATATACTAAGACTTCTGGAAGAGGGAAGTGAGGCCGCACGCCCTTAAAAACACCTTATAGGCACAACAGTGACCTTCCCTAACGAGTTCCGGAGACTCAGAGTCTAACGGGGAGACTAAGGCAATACTCTTCGTAATCCAGCATCTACGTCTAAATTCCCTTAGTTTATCCACGGAACATGAGGATTGAGAATGGGGACCGAAACGTGCACCTCGGGTCGGAGAGACAAGAGGAAGGAAGGAGTGCTCCGACTCAGCAGAGACAACATCAGCAGAGACAGCATCAGAAGAGGACTAATCACCAGAGTTCGGCGACTGGAGGAGCTCCTCAGGCCAAGCGAGTTTGGATACTTCACGTGCCAAACTATTCGGGGATGTGGACTCGGGTATAATTTCTAGAGAAGAACATGATGAAGCCTCGGCTCGGACAGGCGATGCACAGCGCGGGGACCCGGTGCGGCTCAGAATCGTCTCGACGCGGGAGAGGCTCTGTGCGGCATCGTCTCGGCTTGGGGTGGGCTTGATGCGGGGAAGACTTTGCGTGGCACCATCGTGGCGCGTGAGGATCGTGCAGGGGGAGCTTGCGCGGCTCGGGTCCGGGTGGCGTCATCACCCACTTGACGCGGGTGCGTTTCATCGTGGAGAGGGCTCGACGCGGCATCTCCTCGGCGTGGGCGCGTCTCACCGCAGAGAGGGCTCGACGCGGCATCTCCTTGGCGCGGGTGTGTCTTATCACAGAGAAGGCTTGGCGCGGTGTCTCTTCGGCGCGGATCCGAGCCCCCACTCGCTCGGCGCGGATCCGGGCTATCACCCACTCGGTGTGGTTCTGGCTCGACGCGGGGATGGTCCGAATCGGCTCGGGCGGGGCGACGAGGTCGAGCTTGGAACCGAGCCAATAAGCTACTCGGTCGATTTTTATCCATAAGAAGAGAAGAAGAAGAAGAAGAAAATGAGAGAAAAGAGAGGAGTGAA
Source organism: Iberis pinnata (assembly GCA_900406425.1). NCBI lineage: Eukaryota > Viridiplantae > Streptophyta > Magnoliopsida > Brassicales > Brassicaceae > Iberis > Iberis pinnata. The sequence continues at coordinate 2,236 of OVBE01000475.1, forward strand.
GGTGTAGAGAGAGAAATGAAAAGGTAGAGAGAGAAGTGGAAAGTAAGAAATGAGGAAGAAAAAAGTAAGAAAAAGAAGATGAAAGTGAAAAAGTAAGAAAGAGAAAAGTAAAAATCAAGGGAAATATCTAGGATATTTTTTCCACCAAAAGCAAAGAAGAGTATGATTTTCAATTTAATATTTGATCCGGAAAGAAGTAGAATCAAAGATGGGAAACGGTTTTTCACGGGATTTCTACCATAAAACGGACCAACCTTACCGGGATTCTAACTACATCCACCAAAACTCATGAACAAAAAAAATGAAGTAACTCTAGGGAGGAGAAAAAGCAAGTACCTTGTGATGGTCTTCAGTAAGGAGCAATGAGGTCTCCCTAGCAAAAGTGAAGCTGGAGTTTTTGCACGGGAATCGAGAGGAGCGGTGGAACAAAAGTGAGAAACCATGTGGTCTCACTGCTTCATATAGTAGAGCGGAGGAGTGAATCAAGGGGTCCTGATTTCAGAATCATGATCTCCAATCCACCACCAAATCCGCCCCAATCCTCGCCCGACGATCATTGAATCTCATGACGGCGGGAAATTAACGATTCCACCAAAGGAAAGTTTCCATTGGTAGAATGGGGGGCAAAATGTGGGCGCACTAATCGAATTGGGCCAATTAGTGGGCTCGGGTCGGCTAGAAGTGAGTGGAAGATAGGAATGGGCTAGAACAGCCCACCTGGAACCCATTTGCGTTGAGAGATAGCTCAGCGCGCAGAGAGCAGAGAGAGGACTCAGCGCGCTGAGAGCAGAGAGAGAGCTCATCGCGCGGAGAGCAGAGAGAGAGCTCAGCGCGTGGAGAGCAGAGGGGCCTCAGCGCGCAGAGAGCAGAGAGAGAGCTCATCGCGCGGAGAGCAGAGAGAGAGCTCAGCGAGTGGAGAGCAGAGGGGCCTCAGCGCGCAGAGAGCAGAGTGAGCTCAACGCGCGGTGGGCAGAGGAAGCTCAGCGCGCGGTGAGTAGAGGAAGCTCAGCGCGCGGAGCGCGCAGTGAGCAGAGGAAGCTCAGCGTGTGGAGTACACGGTGAGCAGAGGAAGCCCAGCGTGTAGAGCACGCAGTGAGCCGAGGAAGCTTGGCGCGTAGAGCACGCAGTGAGCAGAAGAAGTTCAGCGTGAGGAGTTCGCGGTGAGTGGAGAGGGCTTGATGCGTAACAGGCCATTCGAGGCCCGCGAGAGGGAGAAATGGATAATGGACCGGTAAAGCCCATCACGAGCAGAACTTTGTGCGGATCGTCTTAGTGTGTTGGGAAGCCCAGTTCGCGAGGCTCGAGAGACGCGCGTAAGCCGGCCGTTACGAGGAGTTCGAAAGGGGTAACGACATATCAAGGGCATTGAAAACGCATTGAAGAGGGGTGGATATTGGAGAGTCGCGAGGAGAGTCCTATAAGAGGTCTAGGTAGAGGTCCGGAATGTGGACCGAAAATCTTTTGTAAAACTTAGCATATTATTGAGCAAACTTGTAAACACTTAAGAGATTGGAATAAAGATTACATTCTTGTTCATCTATTGTTAATCAAATCGGGTGTGAGGGAAATCTTGCTCTCACAATATTACAGAGGATATTCTATGATATCAAATTTACACTATATAGACAAAGATTCGAGGGTTCAGTCAATTCATACATCAACAATTTCAATATATCGCATTCATACATAAATTTCAGTGTTGTGCACTTTCTTACCCTAATTAATCTTTACAATCAACTCAAGCACGAAATAATAAAAATTTTGCTAATTCGTACATTGACATCGTTAGCGCATGCTTAGTTAGATGTCATGTCAACTATATATATTTCAGTTATTTCATACATCAACTATTCAAATATGTATGAATAATGCACGAATTGCTACAAAATGTGTTAATTTATACATCCACATAATTTGAAAAAAATAATTATAGATTAAAGATTATATAGTATAACATATTTTTTTATTAAAACACTTATGCGGTATTTTATATAAGACATCTTAATATATAAAAACTTTTTATAAATAAAGAATTGTGATAATATCTTTAGCATTTTATTTAAAAAATCATTTCTTATATTATGTGTTATTATTCTTTGTGTTTTCATTTGAAATATTAGTCTATGTTGAAAATTGACAAAAAAATATTGTTACTATCAGGTCAACTATAATGCCATTTTGCCGTAATTTTTTTTGTTTTCTCTCTTCAATCGAACAACTTTCACTATAACATTATATTGTGATATTGGTTTGTGCTAAAACACCACGCTATATTTAGCGTGGTATTGTAGTAATATATTGAATTGTATTAATGTCGTGTAGGGTCTATATTTCTTACATTACACTACATTTTGGTTAAGTGACTTTTTTCAAATTGAACCGAACAAAATTTCGGTTTGGCTCGACACTTGATTTATTTTTGTTCAACTTTTCTTTTTACAATTCAGTTTTTCGATTCAGAAATCTTAATATAATTTGGTTCCGTTAAATTAGGTTAGTTTTTGGTTGATTCGGTTGAATATTTATAAATTCGGTTCGGTTAATTCGTTATAAATAACAATATGTATTTGTATAAGCTATTAAATAACAAAGAAAATATTTAGTTTAATAATATAATAATAAAAATATTATTTTTAGTATAATTTTTGGTATTGTGGTTGGAGATGAATATTTTTTTAGTGTTAAAACCACACTAAAATAGTGTAATTTCAACACTATTATAGTTCTAATATTAGAGATGCTCTCATATAATACCTCATAACTATATTTATTCAAATTTAGGTGACCACTTTTTAGTAGCTTTTTGTTGAAAATTTATCAAAATATTGCTTATCTAGTAATTTTTGAACTCAAAATAAAGTATAAATTTTCCTAAATAATTTTAAATTATTGATACTATATGTAAAACTATTATTAAAATATGCAGGTTGTAGTATATATATAACTAGGTTTAAATATTATTATTTAATAGAATATTATATATATTATCATTTCATAAGACTTATAAATGGTCATTTAAACTATAAAATTTGGTTAAATTATCAAATTAAACTTGATAATCTTCTATCTTCCTAAAAACTTTAAAATATGCATTGATTTGTCTAAATTAAACATAAAAAGTAAAACGTAAACACAATGAACATAGTCAATTACTACTTAAAGTCTGAATTTTTATGTTTGTTAACATATGCGTTGGAAGTTTTAAAGAGATAGAGAAAATGTATACACTATGTTACTAAATTTCTCTCTCTGGCGATTTGAAAAGCAATTTTCTTCGGTTATCGTCTATTGTCGATTTTCTTGCCAGGATCTGAGACTCTTATGGATCGTGGGGTTCTCTCTCTGGCTGTTATTCTCGTGATGCTGGTTTCTCGGCATCATGATGCATACTTTACTTGGCGGTTTAAGATCTACTATTGCTATAAAACTGTCGATCCTTGGTGTTTTTTTCTTCTTAACATTTCATATTCTAGTTTATCCTATCTACACTACACAATGTCTGCTGGGCTTAACCGCAATTTCCAAGATCTTGATCTCAGCGCTAATGATGACTCAGTACCGTTACCTACTTTGGTTGTTCTTTAAGCGATGGCAGAGAATCGCTTCATTTTGGTTGGCCGGCCTCTCATCCCACTGCGACAGAACCTACGATCTATCATAGCCAACATGCCTCACATCTAGGGTGAGGAAGGTTTGATTTAAGGAAGGATTATGGAAGGCCGGTTATTTCAGTTTGTCTTCCCCTCTGAAGACTCGATGAACAATGTCCTTCGTCGGGGACCTTGGGCTTTCACTGAGAGGATGCTGGTCCTCCAACGTTGGTCTCCACTTTTTAATCCGATGCAGTTGAATTTTATCCCTTTCTGGATTCAGAAAAGGGGAATTCCAATCCAATTTACCAATCGTGGTGTCATTATGCATATTGGCAGAGCTTTGGGGAACTATTTGGACACTGGTTTTAATCATGATATGATTAATAGCGTTAATTTTGTTCGTGTGAAAATCAATTGGGATGTATCCAATCCTCTTCAGTTTCAAAGGAACTTTCAATTCACTCCAGGAACAAATACTTTGCTAAAGTTTCGTTATGAAAAGTTGAAGGGGTTATGTGTAGTATGTGGGAGTTTAACTAATGATTCAGGTGCTTGTGTTCTGCAGAATGGTGGTGATCCACGAACTGATGATGATGGTGAGGACCCTGGCTCACCACAATTATTTGTTCCCAACCAGCATGTGCGTATTCAGGAGCTATAAGATGATGCTCCTGTTGATGGTCCTATTGATCAAAACGAGCCGTCTGACTATATTCCACTTCAAATTGATGTAGCAAGCGCTTCCCTTTCTGCAAGCTCAAGGGACAATTCTCTGAATTTGGTTCCATATCCAAGAATTGCAAATGCTGCAGGCTCTTGTGCGACGGGACCTCATTACTGGAGCCATACTAGAGTTGTAGCAAATTCGGGTGGCTTTTCAGATGAGGATGAATCTTCTAGTACTAATAAGTGTAAGACTGTTTTCTTTGATGATGATGGAATAGTTCGTAAACTGGTCATCCGTGAACAAGATGCTGAAAGTGGATCAAGACCTAAATCTTTGACAATAAGAGGCCTAAACCACCACCAAACAACGAGGACAATCTTTTGGAACTAACGTGAATTGGGTAATGACCTAGTAGTTCGAAATCTAAAGGAGTTGATTCGACAATTTCTCCCGGATATCATTTGCCTTTTGGAAACTAAGCAACAAGATCCTCATGTAGCTTATGTTTGTTATGATTTAGGTTTTCAAAAGTTTGTAACTGTTCCACCACAAGGTATGATTGGTGGATTAGTAGTTATGTGGAAGGATTTTATTTCTCTTAGCGTTTTATCTACTTCCCCTCATCGTGTAGATTTTTTATCTCAAGTAATGAAAATTTTTTTTTTTATTCGTTTGTTTATGGCTACCCACAACAGTCTTTGCGCCAAAGTTTATGCGATCAATTTTTTTCATTAACTCAACAGAGAAATGGACCATGGATAGCTTCAAGAGATTTCAATGCTATCTATGGTAATCATGAGAAATCAGGTGATAAAATTCTTCCTCGCCGTGATTTTAGAGGTTTATGTGATATGATGAATCTTTGTGGTTTCAAAGATCTTCTTCCGACTGGAAATAGTTTTTCTTGGGCGGGGCGTAGATATAATTCAAACGTTAAGTGTTGTCTTGATTGCTCTATGGCCAATGTGGATTGGCGCAACATTTACTACTCACTCGATAGTGGAATTTTTGACTATCGACATCTCTGATCATTGCCCGATTGTAACTACTTTTCAAGTAGAAGCTGACATACCTAATCATCGGTTCTGTTTTGATTCTCGAATAGCTATGAAACCAGGTTTTAATTCTACAGTCTTACAGGGATGGAATTCCTCTTCTTCTACTCATGTCACTTGGCATGATAGACTCCATAATTGCTGGAAAATATATTTCAAGATGGAAAAGGAGTAATGTGCATGATAACAACTATGAGATTATATTACTTTGATCTCAGCTTGATCACACCCTTCGACATGGTTCAACACCTGATCATATTGCGTCATTCAGACTCAACTATACTCTGCCTACATAAATGAGTTGTTCTGGAAAAATAAAATCCGTAACAATTGGTAAAAAGGTGGTGAACGCAATACCCGATATTTTTTCTCTTTAGCCAAAGGACGACTTGCCTGAAATACATTATTATCGACTAAGGATGCTGATGATTTTACTCCTTATGGTACATCAAATATTACCGTAGTGGCACAAAAATATTTTACTGATCTTTATCAAAGTGAGCTTGGGATTTTCAATAATCATTATCATGTTTTCAATGGTTTTCGTCCTCGCGTAACTCAAACAGTGAATGAAAATTTGATTCGACCAGTTTCAATGGAAGAGATCAAGGAGGCTGTAATGAGCATTGATGGTTCAAAAGCCCCTAGTTGTGATGGTTTTACTGGTTCGTTTTATCAGTTGTACTGGGAGGATATTAAGTCTCATATTTATCATGATATTCATCAACTTTTTATAATGGCATTCTACCAACGGATATTAACCACACAACCATCTGTTTAACACCGAAAAAGCATGAGCCAATACATATGAGTGATTTCAGACCTATTTCATTATGTAATATCAAAAATATTGGTTAATCGACTCAAGCCCCATCTCACATCTATTGTTTCAGAAGAGCAGGCAGCTTTTATACCAAATCGATCTATTACGGAAAATGTGTTAATTGCACACGAGATGTTACACAGTTTGAAATTAAAACGGAGACGTTCAAGTCTCTATATGGCAGTTAAAACAGACATGACAAAAGCATATGATCGTATTGAATGGGAGTTTATGCGAAAAACAATGCATCATATGGGTTTCTCCATTAAGTGGATTAATTGGATTATGGTTTGTGTTTGATCTGTTACATTTTCAGTTAAAATAAACGGATAACCTAGAGGTTTTATAAAACCTAAGAGAGGCACTCTTCAGGGTGATCCGCTATCTCCTTATTTATTTATATTGTGTTCGGAAGTATTAACTCACATGTTGAAGAGAGCCGAGTATAGGAAGCTTATCACAAGTCTTCAAATCTCAAGGAATTCTCTATCGATTACACACTTGTTATTTGACGATGATTCTCTATTTATGTGTCATGCCTCTACTACATCTTGCTGTAATCTTAAAGATATTCTCCATTAGTATGAGAAGGCATCAGGCCAAATGATTAATTGCAACAAGCCGGCGATCTCTTTTGGGGCTAGAGTTCCGACAACTATACAAACAAATATCAGAGCTATATGGGAATTCACAATGTAAAAGGTTTTGGTAAATACCTTGGTTTGCCATAGCAATTTGGCAGAGCTAAAATCAGCAATTTCAAATTCACTGTTGAGAGAATTAGGCAACGTTTATTGGGTTGGAGTACAAAATTCCTATTATAAGGGGTAAGGAAATTTTGTTAAGAGCTATTGCTTTGGCTATTCCAATTTACTCAAAGAATTGTTTTAAATTACCAACTGCAATATGTAATGAGATTACATGTATATGTGCTGAATTATGGTGGCACAAATTAGCTGCTCGTAAAGGATTACATTGGTATGTTTGGAAACGACTTTGTTTACCAAAAAATGAAAGCGGCTTGGGTTTTCGTGATTTGTCCACTTTCAATGATGCTTTACTCAGTAAGAAGTGTTGGCAACTTCTGAAACAGCAGGATACTCTTCTATCACTCTTTTAAAGGCTAGATATTTTCCAAGATCGAGTGTTACTGATGCTACTCGTGGTGTTTCACCATCGTTTGGTTGGACTTCCTTATTGGCTGGTCAAGATGTTATAAGGAAAGGGATACGATTAGTTATTGGTGATGGGTGTACAACACGACTTTGGTTAGATCCATGGCTTCCGTCATCACCACCCCGACCACCGCGTCCTACCCATGACTCGGAAATCAATTTTAGTCTGATTAATTCTTCATTTAGACAGGGTTGTTTACTTTGGGATGAAGATGAACTGAGAGCTAGGATTCATGCTGAAGATATTCCATTAATTCTCTCATTGAAACTTCCATCAATTCCTTGTGATGATCTTATAGGCTGGCATTTTTCAAATTCGGGGCATTATTCAGTAAAATCAGGATATTGGGTAGATTTGCAAATAAATCAGCAAGCTGCCCCTATAATCTCGCCGTTAGGTGATATTGAGACAAAAAGTAAAATATGGAAGCTTCCAGTCCCAACGAAAATCAAAGCTTTCATGTGGAGTTTGTTATCACATTCATTAGCTACCAGGTCTAATCTATATAGATTTGGATTATATAAGATGCGTTATGTCGGAGATGTGGAAGTAGAAATAAAAGAAGATTACATCTATTTTTTGAGTGTCTGAAGGTTGTCTCCGTATGGGAGGGTCCTCTGTACAGATTTCAGTAATTTTATCTTGTACCGATCGTTTAAAATATATAATCGGGACGACTTTATCTTCGACAGGGAGTATAACTTCTCTCATCTTCCCTATTGTGATTTTATGGCGTATATGGAAGGACATAAATTTGTTTTTATTTCAGGGGCGCTCGGAAAATTGGAGGAAAAGCTTACGATTAGCGGTGCAAAACTCGAATGAGTAGACGCGTTTTAGCTCTAATTAAGGTAATTTTTCAGTGTGTGCAGGTACAGGTCAACCAAGCCGGGTTACTACGTCTTCTTAGTTGAAACCACCGGTTGATTGGATTAAATGTAATTATGACGGAAGCTTTAGGCTCAGTGACAATCGGGTTATCTCGGGTTGGTTTTACTGAGATGGTCATGGAGATTTTATTGGAGCAGATCAAGCCAAAGGTTCGATAGTTAACTCGACTATTCAAGCGGAATTACATAGTTTGTTATGTGCTATTCAACACGCTTGGAGTCGTGGTTATAGACGGGTCATTTTTGAGATTCAAAACAAGTGATTTCACTCTGCAATGGATCGGATGGGAACTTGGATACGATAAATTGGGTTCAGGATATAAAAGTATGGTTACAAAAGTTTCAAGATTACAAGCTCATTTGGGTACCCAGAACATCGAATATGGTGGCTAATAATCTGGCAAATAATATGAGAGTTCAATCCACATGTTTTGCTTATTATAATAGGATTCCAAATTGTAACTCTCATGAATTTTCAAATTAATGATTAGTTTGAGTTAAGAAAAAAAGAAATAGAAAATTGTCAAGTGTAATTTGATATTTTAACCAAATTTCTTAGTTTAAATGACATTTGTTCATGTTGATACGTATGGTATGTTTTCCTTGCCAACTTAAAATCATTTAAGAGCATTTCCATCAATGAATTGTTAAGAGTTTCTTAACAATATAATATTAATAAATTATTTTACAAAAAGAAGAGAGATACTAAAATAATTCAAGTTTATGAGGTTTTAGAACCACTTCTAGAGAAGTTTCTTACATGTGTAAGATTTCAATTGGTTCAAACAAATTTTTATTGAAAAAGTAAAATTAAAATATAGGTAATTATTATTTTATTGGGAGGTACTCTTGTTGGGGTTTTAACTCATAGAGATGGTCTAAGTATTTTATTAATGAGTAATTTTTTGAAATACCATCCAAAAAAGTTCAAATTCCAAAAATATCACACTCCTAAAAGTTTCAAAAATATCACACCCTCCTAAATGTTTCAAAAATACCACAAATATAATAAATGAATTTTAAAAGTTTAAAATTTAAAATTTTGGATTCACTAAATAAAGTTTAGAATTTAATTTTTGAAGAGGGTGGGATTTGGTTTTGAGATTTTATGATTTAAATTATAAATTTTAAAACTATTTAAAATTAGTGGTATTTTTAGAACAAAAATATTTTTGTTGTATTTTTCTAGAAAAAATTGTAGTATTTTTAAAACTTTAATAAATGATATTTTTAAAATATACTTAATTTTTGTGGTATTTTTGAGAATCCAATGTAACAAAAGTAAGCTTGTTGCCATAAAGAAAGAGCTCAATATCACCCTATGGTTTGCAGCATTGATGGTTCTTCTTGCAAAAAAAGTATATATATATATCGAGCAGATTCGATACTCCAATCAATTAATAAATGATGGAACAGCGAAAAATTGCTTCTACAAGCTTATCGTTCTGCTGACAGCAACCATGAAACTTGAATAAATGCATCAAAATATGAAATGTAAATGAATCGTGAAATCTGCAGTCTGCGGTTAGCACGCACAACCTCCTCCTCCTTTTGGCTGGTTCTCACTCACTGCATCTGGTATGTCTTGGAAGTATCTGCAGTAACCCAACCAATTGTATTAAGTATTGAGCTAACTCTTTGCATTCTTGGTTTTCAATTCCAATCACACAGACTCTGGAATTGAAAAAGTATATAAATCTGACATAGATTTGTAATGAATTTTATCAAGTAAAGCAATTAGTCAGTTCCACTGTTACAGTAATCACCAAACATTTGGACCAAGTAACTAATATTTTCCTTTTACATTTAAACATCATATTCAGGTACAGATTGAGATTCTACACTCTTCAGACTCTTCAAGTTAAGAACTAGATAATCCAAACTATCAGTAATTTCTAAGCTCTCATATAATAGAGCTAAATCAGAGAGGAAACTTACATATCACTTTGATGCTCGTTGGCAAGAGCAGTTTTGGCAATGGTAAAGAATGCTTCGTCAACATTGAAGTCTTCTTTTGCCGATGTCTCGAAATAAGGTATGTTACCATTGGAAGCACACCAGTCAGCTGCTTTCTTCTCAGAGACCACTCTACTGCTCCCTCCATCTACATCAACCTTGTTTCCAAGTACTATAAATGGAAATTTATTTGGATCTGATGGACTTGCCTGGGCACCACAAGAAAACAGGAATTAATACAACCTATAACCTATAACAAGGATTGAAAGTGCAAATGCAAGGATACAAATTGAATAATGAATAAATTTAGTAATATACATTGGCTTAACAAGTTAAACATAGGACCAGATAAAGGAAAATGGTCTTGAGAATTAAAAGATGACACAATTCAAAGCTCTTCTGACCACATCATTCGAATCAGGATTTGTAAAAGCTAATCTGAAGTACCATATGAGTATGAAAGAAGGAAAATGCTTAAAAACCTGTTTAAGAAACTCCCGGTGCCAATTTTCCAGAGAATCAAAAGACTTGACATCTTAAACCAGAGCACAGCAATCTGTTCCTCTGTAAAACGCAGCGCCAAGACTCTGGAATCTTTCTTGACCAGCAGTATCCCAAATCTACAAACCAAAACAAAAGACACTCACCTGTAAAGTAACAAGCTTATCCCCAATTTGAAGCTCCTTCGTTACAAAATCAGCACCAATAGTTGCTTTATACTGCAGACTAAACTTCTTATGCACATATCTACAATCACCCATTAAGGCACAATTCTCCCAAAATGTATAAACGAAAAAGAATGAATCTATAAACAATCAACTCCAATAAACTTTCAATCCTGTAGATTAGGAAAGGATACTGATTCATCAAGGAAGTTTTACCAACCCTGGAAAGCAACAAAACATCAAAGAATCGCCAATAAAATATATTAAGAAGATAACAAAATAAAAAAATAAAAAAGCGATTAATATATACACATACCCACTGTCTCCGAGGACAATCACCTTGACCAAAGTACGTCTCCTCGTCGCCATTGTAACTAAAACAATGAAGCAGCCAAGAGTGCGATAATTTTCTAGGGATTCTAATTTCTACTTTCGTGGATTTGAAGAGAATCCGAAGAAGGTAAATACACTATAGTAAAGGGGCGCCAATTAGATCGCTAAGCGTTTTTTAAAATAAAATTATTTTAAGGTTGATATATACTAACAATATAATTGATGTTTTGGAGAAATTTGTTTGTTTCAAATTATTTGATGTTTTTGCGTTTCTATGCAAAACTTTAAAGTTATTTGTCATTAATATTTTGCAGAACCATTTTTGATTGGCTAGATTGGCTATAATTAATGTGATTTTTTATAAAAATTAGATAAACTAAATGATGTTTTTGTGTTTTATTAAACAGTGTGCAAAAACCTTAAACATCAGTTATTTTGATACAGAGGGAGTATATATTTAGGGGATATATTTAATTTTTGTTTTTGGTTTATCTGATTTATATATAAAATGTAGTGTTAGAATATATAATTCAGATTGTTATTACTAATTCGGATTTGAGTTTCTTATAAACTACACGTATCGATATGTTTGTTCTTCCTTCTACTTGCTCATTATCTCATTCAAAGTCAAATGTAGAGTATTGCATCCAAATTTTCACAAATTCAAATAAACACAACAATCACCCATAAAAAATAAATAAGAATTATATCGCTACATATTTAATTATGTAATATACGATTTAGTATTTATATTAAATTAAAATTAATCAGTTTTCTCAATTAATATTCGTATAGTATTTATATTATAAAATTATATCCAATTAGTTTATATGATTTATCCAAAATTATATCATATAAATTTTTTAGTTTAGTTTAATTATAAACATTTTTTTGGTGAAAAGGAAGTTAAATATTCTCTACCATATTTATTAGCAAATAAATAAATAATCATTCCTTCTCAAACTCCAGATATCATCACACAAAAACGACATGATATTCAACGGTGGAAACTCTAAGCTATGAAAACCTAAAGAAAGAGAAAACGAATAACTAGCTAACTCATCATCAACCTTATTTGTTTTTCTATACACTTGAAGAATTTAGACTATCCAATTCTTCAATATAAAGTCAGGGCACAAATGTACCAGGAAGAAGAAGGGGTGAGAATTCTCAACTCTCTACTTCAAAAAACCCACCACAACATTCTAATCCACCTCAAGAACAACCCTTCGATATCTCTGTTCCCAAGTAATCCAAAGCATATAATACACTCCCTAAAACTCTTCTAAAGCTACTGAACAAATGTCAATGTTAAGTGCAAAACTACTAATCCAGTCCCCTTGATCATCTCTTATTATACCACTAGCTACCGAGAAATTCTATAAACCCCTTGAAGCTCCATCAGTATTAATATTGACCCAATTTGAGGAGGGTCTATTCCACTTGACTCTCCGAAATTCTCTTCTGACCAGCATTGAAGATAGAGTAAAACTTTGCGCCCCAAGGGCTACCTTTGTTTCAGACTACACTTTTTTAAAAAAACTTATTCAGTCACGGCACTTTCCTACCTCCCCAAACACATAACCACATCTCCATTTTCATCCCCACCAAACACCAATAGCAAATAGATAGGACCAATCACCCCCTTTGAGATTAGTAAATAACCACTCTAACAAGGATTGGTTAAAAAATAAACCTTGATCCTACACTCGAACCAAACGACGCAATATACCCTGCATTGACGGGCAATCGCAAAGAACATGAAGTATATATTCATTTGCTCCCTTACACAATTGGCATATTGAGTTTGGTCCCAACTTTCGCCTAAACCGTTCATGATTTTTCATGATGACCTGGTTGGTCACTAGCCAAAGAAATAACTTGATTTTTTCTTGGGCTCTCACATTCCAAACTAGATTAAATAGACCATTCAAACCAACTTGATTCACACCATCATGCATAATCAAGTTATACGCAAACTTGACCGAAAAAGACCAATCACTATTCCACATCCAACAAATTCGATCCGACAAACCAATAACCAAGTCCACAACAATTGAATTTAACCTTAACATCACTTGTTTCGACAATAGAGGAGCTTATACCTGACGATTTCAACCTCCCACAGCCATCCAAAATTCACCTACAGGTTTATGCAATAACTCATGCGCTATTACCCCTTGAATCACTTCACACAAAGGAATATTCAGTAACCATCTATCAGTTCAAAACTTGACATCCTTACCATTTCCAATAATCCAACCCATCTATTTAAAGATCTCATCTTGAAAACCTGTCATTATACTTTGCCAAAATGCATACCAAGTATATGGCGATATACACCAGTCTTGCACATATGATGTACCAACTTTGTATTTATACGATAAGTCAGACGTCCATAATACTTGATTACTTTGAAAAAATTGCCAGCAGCCTTTTGAAACCAAAGCTATCCCCTTCGCTGTTCGCAGTTCCAAACCTCCTTATGTCTTCGATTTATAGACTCGTTCCTAGGCTAACAGATTAAGTTTCCACCTCTCATGCATACTTCCCCAGATAAAGCTTCTTACTAGCTTATCAATCCCATTTAAGGTGCTTGTTCGCAAAATCGTTAAACTCATACTATGGACGGGAACCGAAGAAAGCACCGCCTTGGCTATAGTAACTTTTCCTACGTAACTAAGAGATCTTTCTTTCCAATTTGCTAGTCTAGTATTCATTCTCTCTAAGATTTCACAAAATGTGTCTTTATTAATCCGCTTATGAAGAATCGACAATCCAAGATACTTTCCCAAATATGTAGTTATTCCAATCTCGCTTTCTAAACTGATTCTCCTTTAACACCCTCGACACATTTTCATAGAAAAAGATCTTAGATTTTTCACAACTAAATTTCTTTCCATAAGCTGAAAAAATCGAGATAACACATGACAGATTACTCTAATCTGAGCCACAGACGCATCAACAAATAAAATTAAATCATCCATGAAGCAAATGTGTGACAAAGTCAGCCCACTCTGTGAAAGTACTACCGGTTTCCAAACTCCTCTACCAACTTCCTATTCAACCAAATGACATAGGCGCTCAATGCACAACACAAATAAATATGGCGAAAGCGGGTTACCTTGTCGCAAATCCCTTGATGGAATAAAACTATTAGTTTTCTCTCCATTCCACAATACACGTATTCTTGGATTTGAGACACTTCATCCACCTATTCACACCATTTTTTGGACAAACCAGCCACTTTAATTGTGTCTTCTATAAAATCTCATCTCACTCTGCCATATGCTTCTCCAAATCTAGTTTGAGAAGCTTCCAACCTTTACCACCCTGCTTCCTCCTCATAGAATGGACAGCTTCCCGAACCACAACAATATTATCCATTCTTAACCATCCCGGAATAAAGCTTACTTGAGCAGACCCAACCAATTTAGCAATAACAGTCCTTAGTCTAATCACCATCATCTTGGTCAACAATTTGAACATAACGTTGCACAAACTTATTGGCCTAAACTCAGTGATTCGCTCAGGTTTTGCAACCTTCTCTAGAAAAAAATCAACACATCATTAGTACTTGGAGACAGATTACTGGTACTAAAAATTCCAACACAAACTTAACAACCGACTGACCAACAATATCCCAATTTTTTGATAGAAAATTGGTTAATATCCATCCGGTCCTAGAGATTTAAAGCTACCCATACTCTTCATTGCAGCTTCAATCTCCGACTCCACCACCATCCCCTCTAAAACCACCAGGTTTGTAGCCCAATTATTCGTATCATCCCTCAGCATATCCACCTTATTTTGACTTCTTCGAACAATGGTAGAAGTATGAAAATACTTCGTGTTCCGGTCCCCAGCCCGAATCCACTTATCCCTAGACATTTGGCACCAGATAATTTTTTCCTATTCAAGAACTAAATCAAGCTCCGTGAGTAATTTCTCTTCCTCCGCTAGTAACACTATAGATCCAGAAGATTCTAAAGTTGTCTGTAGCTTTTGTATATCAGTGATTTATTTCTCTTTCTTTCTGTGAACATTACCAAATACTACTCAGTTCCAATATTTCAGTCTCATTGTAAAATCCGATAGTGCAACATGAGTATCAGCTTCGGAATCCCAGTTCAAGCCAAGAAAATTCTTACAACCCTCATGCTTCATCCACATAGCTTCAAACCTGAACGGTCAATGTAACAAGTTCACTTTCTTCTCCACAACTAACTGCAACCACAACCGACTATGGTCTGAAGCCATGAAAGGTAGGTAAGAAATGGTTGTGTCCTGCCATTTCAATCTAGTCTGTGAACAGCACAAAATCCTATCGAGCCTCTTAGCAACATATGTGTGCGCATCCCTTCCAAGTTTCCACGTAAAAAGTCCCCCTTTGTAACCCATATCGATCAATGCCGTCTCATTGATCCAATCTCCGAACTCTAAAGAATGAGAGGATAAGCAGCCATTACCTCATATTCTCTCATCTAATCTCATAATAGTATTAAGTCTCCACCAACAATGGTTGGTTCTTGCAAGCTTAAGATGAGAGGTTTCAAATCCCCCCCCCCCCTCATCCCAAAAAACCACTTTTTATCCATTGATGGTGCTGCATATACAAAAAAATAAATTCACAAAATCTGAATCCCGAATTACACGAGCTTGTATAAACTGGTTTGATAAAGCAATTATATCAACACTTCCCACTAAAGATCTCCAAAACAACTAGATCCCACCAATCTGACATAGTGCATCCACACAGAACGATTTATCAAATCCTAAATTATTGCAAATTCTCCTAGCCTTATCACCATCCACATGAGTTTCGAAAAAAGCCAATATATTCGCATGATACCTCTTCAACAAATATCGAATTGATTGGGTAAACTTAGGCTCATTTACCCCCCAAAAATTTCATAAGATGGATTTAAACATGATACATATATAAGTAGTTATAACAACTGGGGCAACCTGTCAAGCCGCCAAACTCGCTTCCTTTGTCCCCACTGCCTCATCGACAAGATTACTCCTCAAAACCTCCTCCACTTGCATTTCATTTTCCACTACCACATTAGTTTGTAATTGAGATAATGGAACTCAACCATCCCTAGCTACTAGCTAAGAGGAAACGATGTCTCCACCTACCCTTTCTTTCGTTTTAGTTTCCACTTGCTGACGTTTACCAACTAGACCTGCTTTTAAGTCGCTCTTTGTTGGACCAAATACTAATCTTCGTGTTGGTCGATTGGCTTTATGAAACTTATTTTGTTTTTATGGGACCCAAACACCAATGAACCCAACACAAACTTCTCCCCTACCTTCTTTTGCATGTCCACCTGACCCTTCTTCTTTGGCTCAACCGATGCTGCCTTTTGAATTGCTAAACTCTCATTCACAACTTTCTTCTGCAGCACCACATTCTCTTTATTACTTGCCGGGTTAGTACGATTCCCCGACTGCGCAACAGTCGCTGCTCCATTTTTTAGACTGCTGAAACTATTGGTTATAGGTACTTTCACCCCACTACCACTACTACTTATGAATCCCACAATCAACTTGGTTCTACTACCCACACGATCCATGTTTTTGTTTACTCTACCAACCTCAATAAAACCTTCCTCATCCATACAATCTGCTTTGCTACCCTGCATTATCTGTTCACCCGTTGACGAGGAACCAATTTCCTGAGCCTACTTAGAACTTATGTCTTAAAGGACCATCAAAACTCAATCTTACATTATCTCCACTTTCTGCCATAGCCGGCTTCATCACTAAGGCCTTCTCTAGAGCTTTTATTGATGGGCATGATTGAAATCCATGTCCATGAACCCCACACCCTGCACATATATTTTGTAATCCTTCATATTCTACAAAATACCTCTCCGTTAACAACCACCGTGCCCTTCAATTGTTTCCACAAGTTAACCTCAACATAAATTCTGGCAAACCTTGTCCTCTCTAATCTTAAGGTAGTGGGGGTATACTCTCAACGGGTTACCCAATCCTTTTGAAATTGCCATTAAAATACTTGGTGATAGAAGTTCACTGGTAAATGAGCTATCCAAATCCACACTGGAACCGTGTGAATATCATCCACTAAGGGATTAAAGTATGCCGACCAACAAACAGCTCCCAAAAATTATCCAAGTTCCACCTGATACCACTACCAAAAACTCTTCTTCCTCTTCAAAACGAATCATGAACATGTGTCTCGGTTAATCCATTACCCACATCTCACCCTTGCCGTTCATAGTTCTCGCCATTTTCTTGATAAAATCGGTAGTGTCAAATTTCTCCCAAGCACCTTCACATAAAAACAATTTTTCCATAATCGGTTCATAGCATCCAACACCATCTGATCCACTATAACAACTAGTTCTCTCTCTGGCCCATTCAGAAATTATGCAAGAACTCTTTTCTTGACAAACGGTCTTTCGACAACATCTCTCGGATCTATAAATCTACTTCCTCCTCTAATTTTTACCTTGTCAGCCCACTTTGACCTCCCTCCCGACATGGTATCCAGCCCTAGTCGCCTCTACCATTTTCTTCTACAAGCGTATAACATATTCCATATTAAAAACAGTAATTACACTTAATATATTTTTTAAAAATTAGTTAAAATAGTTTGATACAGAAAAACCAAAGAAATATATAAACATCTGTATTTTGTTTTTGATGTATTTCCATTCAAAAAAATATTAAAAACAAGAAAATGATTCAAACTCCATCTAATGTAAAAACATTTTTTCAGATTTTCTTTTTTAAAATACATTGTTCAACATGGTGAGTTGTAAAAGAGTTTTTTTCAATGTTATATATATATATATATATATATATATTAAAATTAATCTAAACCAAAGTTTTTATTTTTTTATTATAATATTAGTTTAACTAATATTTATTTTCGTTAATATAATAATTAATTAGATACATATATTGAGAACTCAAATTCAAATGATTTTATTCGGTTTAATTAGTTCTTTAGCAGAGTCATGTTAACATCAAGGACTTGAAAAAAAAAAAACAAAATGCCTCGTACTTATCTTTTTTAAGAAAGAAAATGCTTCGATTCATAAAATGTTCAAAACAATAAATACCACTTTCACATACAAAAAATAATAGGTAAATTATTTTTTTAAATATCATAAAATTTCCAACTTATAGTATATATTTTTAAGTAAAATAAAAGATAATTTCATTCAAAATTATAAATTTTTAAATTTAATAAAAATAAATTAACAGATACTATAATAATTTAATTTGACAAAAAGTTAAAATATGATTAACAATTTCAACGTATATAATATTTTGAAGTGATTTATACTGTAAACATATATAATATTTTAACATGATTAATAAGTTAAATATTGTAAATTCATAATTTAATAAAAATAAATTAACAGATATTATAGTAAATTAACTTGAAAAAGTTAAATTATGATTAACTCCAAAATAAAGAATCTATACATAAAATCATATAATTAGATATTCATGCATAATTATACTAACATTATCTCATCTATGTCCATCTTCTCTCTCATCTTTTTTTTTTTAATTTACCCTTTTTATTGTTTTATACAAATTAATTATTTCAATTAAAATTATCAAATCATAAAAACTTACTTAAAAAAAACATATGTTTTTTTCTACATCTAACAAGATTAAAATTATTCAAAATGGACTTATATATAATAAAATAGTGAATAGTGATCTAAACCCCAAACAAAAAATATAAACCTCAATCATAAAATATAAACCTTAAACACAAAATATAAGCCCAAACACAAAATATAAACCCCAAACAAAAATATAAACCCCAAACACAAAATATAAATATAAACCCCCAAACACAAAATATAAACCCAAACACAAAAAATAAACCTCAAACAAAAAAATATAAACTCTAAACCTAAAATATAAACTCTAAACCCAAAATATAAACCCTAAACCAAAAATTTAAACCCTAAACAGAAAATATAAACCCTAAACAGAAAATGTAAACCCTAAACAGAAAATGTAAACTCTAAACCCCAAATATAAACCCTAAACCCCAAATATAAATCCAAAACCCAAAAAAATAAATCTTAAACCCAAAATATAAACCATAAACCCAAAATATAAACCCTAACCCCAAAATATAAACCCCAATCCCAAAATATAAACTCTAAACCCCAAAAATAAACCCTAAACCCCCCCCCCCCCAAAAAAAAAAAAAAACTAAACCCCCAAAATATAAACCTAAACCCAGAATATAAACCTTAAACACAAAAGTCTAAACCCTAAACCCTAAATCTAACAATATATAAATTAGTAGGCCGACTACCTGAATGAATAATTTGTATATTATCAAAAGAGAGGTGAAAAAATGAGCAAGTGAGAGATACAACGAGTGAGAGAGATTGTGAGAAAGAGTGAAGGTAAAGAAGAATTATTAAAAATAAAAAACACCACCTATATTGTAGGAGTCAAATAACTAATTATAGGTTATATTCAAGTTATCTGATGCAATTTTCCTAAATTTAAATTATATATAATAATTTAAAAACATATAAATTAATTAAATGTCGCATACTTGTGGCGTAGTATAATTTTTTAGACAAGGAATGATACTTATTAACTTTTTAATTTTGTTTAAGAACATATATATATATATTTTAAAATTAGTTTCTACTTATATTTTTTTTTATTTTAATATTTAATTTAACTAGTAATTGACATTACTTAATATAATAATTAACCGGATCCAAATATTTGGAAACCAAATCTAAATTATTCTATTCTACTTAATTAAGTTATTTTTGAACTAGATTTAAAACATCGAGAAAACTATTATTATTATTATTATTATTATTATTATTATTATTATTATTATTATTATTATTATTATTATTATTATTATTATTATTATTATTATTAATGATGAAATATTAAATTTATTTATTAAAATTGAATGTTGTTATGTACAAAGAAAAATGAAACAAAGCTGGATAAAGTTGATAACATAGTAACGAGAAGAAGTTGGTGGAGAAGTTGGGTGAGATGATGACTCTTAGGTGAGATGGGTGGTCTTAATGTGCTTCGTTAAAACCTGAATTTCAAAAATTCTGTGAGATAAAACTAGAAGCATGAAAAATAGTATAAACGTTCGACCACAACCTAAGAACTAAAAAGAGTAGTGACCCAGATCGATTCATGTCGAATCAGAAGAAAGAATAGTCAAGGATACTAGGGATGAACTTCGTGCAACGCTCCCGTAGTTTATGATAAGGTGATTGGTGGTTATAGTAAAGATTAATGATTGAATGGTGATTCCTTGAGTAATACAGTTCCGAAGAGAGTTGTGAGACTGTGGACTCCGAGCATGAATTATACTATTTCTTTCACGCCAGATGTGGTAAATAGTTGATTGGAAGAAAAACTTTAGGAGAATTGCATCAATACGATTGTGCGATGAGTGTCATAAGGTACAAAGTGTTGCTGACCAATCAGGAGTAACCCGATGACGAAGTAGTGGCGAAGCAAGGTTGGACCAAAGCGTGAAAGTGTATGGACATGCGAAGAACAAATGGTCTCTCGTTTTGTCAGGTTCCCCATAGAAGATGCAAGGTTGGTGTCGACCCCATCGACACATGCGAAAACCTGTAGCTAGCCTGTCAAGAACAGCAAGGCAAGAGATGAAGGCATAACGAGGAACAAATTGTGAAAACCAAATAGATTGAGTCCAAGGTAAGATGGGGTGAGGAGGACTTAGCTGTTTCCAAATTTTTGCGGAGGAGAACCAAGCTTTAGACTCATCTCTGTGATTCCAAAGAGTTTGGTCAGAACCTAATTGCGGTTGGGGAAGTGGTAACTGAAGTATTTGGTCATGCAGCTCGGGTAGTCGTGGTACCCGGGTCCTTTGTGCCTCCTCTTTCCTATTTTTCTAACTAGAGAATCACTTACAAACAAACAAAACGACGAAAAACACACAAAGCCGGTGGCAAAAACAATAAAGCTCCAGAGACAAACACACAACACTACACTGAGCGAGAAAACAAAAGAAAAGGCGAGAATTCAACAACAGGCACGAGCTGACAAAGCAGGCGTAAATAATTCAAATATAATTGAACAAATGCCCTAGCGAGAAGAGGAAACCAGCAAGAATGAGAAGATGCAGAAGCACCTGACTGAGCAGAAGGATGAAGACGGGAACTGATCCTGGAAGAAAAAGACGGCGCCCCAGTAGTAACACTCAACCACTAGGGAAGACTGAGATAGTACTATGGGATGTCACAGCAACCGAAAACCCGAATAACAACTCCACAAGCCAAAACACTGAGAGGCAGAAGCCGAAACACAGATCGAGAACCACTACCACTAAGATAGCCCAACGCCAAACCAGAGGAGACAAATGCCTCTGGGAGAGCGAGAGCGAGAGGAGAGGAGCAGAGCTAGTTGAAAATTCCCGGTAAAGACCATAGGCTATTCGTCCCAGTCATTCTCTCAAAACGGTAAACACCATGGCAACGAAACCGAGCCGGAGAGGAAAGAAAACGATTAGAAACTTAAAAACCACCAACCACTAACAACCAAAAAGAAACTACAGCGAGATCAGACAAAGAGAAGCAGGACCAGAGGCAACATGACAAAAGACAAAGGCTAAGAAAACCAAACGACACGAAAAGAAACCAAAATCCGATAAAAACAACCCCAAAACGAGGACAAAAATCAACAGAGAAATACAGAGGCAACTAATACTCACGACCCGAGAACCAACACCATAGAGGAAACAAAAATCCGGCGCAAGAAACAAAACCTAGCAACGCTAAACCCAAAATCGAAACAAAAAGACTTCCAAAGAGAGCATGATCATCCACACAAAACCTAAACTTGAAGATTGAAACTAGAACAAAAGATCAAAGGCCAACCAACCAAGATCTAGGTGGAAACAAAACGCTCAAGACTAGAAGCCATTACCGGAGATAAGAAGTGGGGGGAGCAGTGAAGTTGACGAGGCCGAGATGCGAAGCGGGGGGAGCGGTGCCTCCCCTTTCCTTTTCTAAGCTTTATATATATATATATATATATAGCCTTCTCCTTTGAAAATCAGTCATGACCGCCTCTTGCCGGGATGGAGTTTATGGAGTCTACGATGGTGGTTTTATGCTAGATCTACGGTTTCCGGCAGAAAGGTATATCAGTGGTGGTTTGATGCAATCGGAGATAGGAAATTGTGGGAAATTCTTTTGTTTTTTGGCTTTCCTGCGTGCCTAGTTGGTTTTTGCCTTTTGGATTTCCAACACCAGTGGAGAAAATAATTGCTAGAGACACCAATTGGTAGTGGCGTGGCTAAGTCGGCAATCTACTTTCATGCAGGCGGCCATCTTTTTTGGTTTGGGCCTTATGGGCCTGCTCTTGGATCAAATTTGGGTAGTTTTTTGCCATGATTTGGGGCCTTTTTTGTATGTGTGTAAATATATCTTAATAAGTGTCAACATAAACATTGTATTAGATGTAGGCAACCAATCCATTTGGGTATACTGATGTCTCTATATTTTCATGGTTTTTAGAAGTCATTTAGCATCAATTTTTAGGTCTTTAGGTGTTCATATGTTGCATTTATAGTTATTATTGGTAAGTTTTTGATTTTAAGGGATTTGTGCATTAGCATTTGCATATGCATGTATTTTGGAGATTTTTCAGGACTTTCAGGAGTTTTCAGGATGATTTGTGAGAATTCAGAAGAGGAACGGAAAATGCATGGAATGGAACCAGCACAAAGGCCCGGCTCGATCACCGCAACTTCTTTGGCTTGATCCAACATAACGTCCGGATTGATCTCATGACCGAGCCACTCCTACACGGCTCGATCTCGTGATCGAGCCTTATCTACTTTGGCTTGATCCACACAACCTTCTGGCTCGATATCTCTCTCGGCCACCTCCACCTTTGGCTCGATCTCGTGATCGAGCCACATCTCCTTTGGCTCGATCACTCCCGAAGCTCTCACTCGGTCACACCTCGATCGCGCATGCACTTCATGGCTCGATCTCGTGATCGAGCCAGACCAACTTTGGCTCGATCCGGCGATCGAGACAAACTTCGTCTCGACTCAGCCCAAACTTATCAACTCGATCACTCTCTGCACCATTTTTATATGGCTCGATCACAAGCACTTCTCAGCTCGAGCCAAACATGCTCCGACCCGACCAACTCGAATCAGGATGGACCTGACCCCAGAACCAGTATAATGATTGTATTTTTTCTTTTATGCGTTTAGGGCTTTTCCTAAACATTATATAAATCCCTAAAACGCCTCCATTTGGGAGCAGTCTTTTTTGTTGCCATTTTTAGGTTTTGTCTTAGGTTTAATATTTTCTCTCTTTTGTTCTTAGTGTTCTTCATGTCAAACCCAGATTTCTTTTAAGTTTTATGCTAATCTTCTGTTTTCTTTTACTTTCATGCATAGTTTAGGGTTATGATCTATCTGGGGCATATTGATTTAAGTTTTTAAGCTTTTAATCTTCTGTTTTAGCTTTGATCATTTTCCTATGTTTTGTTACTGTTCCATTGATGTTCTTATTTTCTGGGTTGATGTTTTAGATCTTCATCTTCTTCATACTTCTTTAGTTTTGTCTTTTCTTCTGCTTTAGGGTTTTAAAAAGTCTGTTTTTAGTTGTTGACCTATGATCCAAAATGTTTTCTTTAGTAGCTTTGCTTGCATGTTCTTCTGATTTTGCATCTCATATGTTGTGTGAGTAGTGACCTAGGTTTCTTGAGGATGTGATAGGGTGGTGTTGTTTCTTTGTTCCTCCTAGGTGTCTAAGCTTTAATGTTTAATATATCCCTTCTGTTTCATTGCACTTAATGCTAACATTTCAACCTGACCCGGTGCGATCTGATCTTAGGCACTTCAACACCTGAAAAGTGATTCAATTGGAGTGACCCGATCTAGTTGATTTCAGAGATTTGCATCATCTTCTAAGGAATTAGATGCTTAGGATATGTATCTTAGCCTAAGGAATTAGTTGTTTGGGAAGCTTATTAGCTTAGGTAGATGGTTCATAATGCATGTTAGGTGTACTTCCGCTACCAGGAGTTAGGTCTGGTCGTCATCTAGTTTGATTTCATTTGCCAAGGGATTGGATTTGATTGCTAGTGATTCTATCGCCTAGAGATTAGCTCATTGTATGAGGTATGTTAGACACTTAGGGAGTCTGAGAAGGAACATTCCCCAATTACCTCATCCTTAGGGACTCTTTCTTTGATTGCATCTTTTTACTCTCTTACATTTCCTCTATTTTTACTTATCTTGCCTTTTACCCTTTTTACTTACTTATGCATGTTTCCTTCTGTTTCTGCTTTTAGTTTTATGCATCTACTATTCACTTAGGACTTGTTAGCAAAACCCCTTTTTAGTGTTAGCTTGACTTAAAAGAGTCATTGCAATCTTGTCTGTTAGCATCACACTCATTTGGATTGACACCCATCTATACTAGAACACATGTCTACTGGGAATTGATCACTGAAAAATCCTGTTATCATATACATCATGCGTTTGTATCTTAGAATGGTTCTAAATCGTAACCACGTGATCAAGGGTTATGTAATTTCTAGGTTGTGCGTTGCACCTAGTTCGATTCCTCCCAAAATGAGAGTGAATCTTTAGACTTTTAGTTTTAGTTTCTATTGTCGTTCACCTCCGTACGAGATCATCTATCCGATTATGGGTTTCAACTTCCCCGAATAGGATTGTATCTATCTTCTAACGACTTATTTCTTTTATGTTTAACGCAATTAAATTGACCCAAAAAAATATCCTCCTATCTTGACGCATTCGGTCCTACTTTCCAACACATGCCGAGAAGTTGCTCCAAATATTCCACGATCTTTTCTCTGGTTAAATTGGGTCAAATATAATACTTATGTCGACTTGACATTTTCCTGATTTCTCTAGATAGATTGAGCTAAACAGAATACTCAACTTGGCTTTGACGAAAAAAAAGAATACTCAACTTGGCTTGTCACACTTTTAATTTTCCTGGTTGGACTAAGTCAAACTGAACACTAAGCCTAGCTCTTCTCTCTTAATTTTTGATGGGCTCAGTTTGGCCCAAACTAAGCGCACACTTTAAGTTAATGAATAAGCCTATTTAAGATAAGGTAGAGCTATTAAGTCTGTTTTTAGTGGCCTTGTATGATCCAATTCGACCAAAATCAGTTTAATTTACATATCTTGCTAAGTTGAAACTATTTGGAATGTCCTGAAATCTTTTTGTATTTACTCTAAATAAAGTTGTTGTGTCAAGGTTTGACAACTATATAATATTAAGTGGTTATAATGTTTTGCTAGATACCGCTTATAATCTATGGTTTATGAAAACCATTGCTAATATTATATAATCATACAAGATCACACACCTAAGCAGGCCCGTGCCTGGGCACATACCTATAACACATAGATATTGAACCTCATATTTTTTATAAAAATTATGGGTTTCAAATTTATTAATTATTAAATTTTTTATATTTGAGAAAAAAGTTATTAACTAAAAAAAGATAACACGTTATAGAAAGAAAAAAAGAGGTTGGAACTCTATGCTCAGGTATATCAAAAAATCAAAACCTCTTAAAAACGATGATGGTATTGGAATTGGTAAAGTTGATAGAGTAGATGATGAACATTGTGAGACTTCCAAGAATAGAGAAGAGGTTGAAACTCAAGTTGATGATAATACGGTTGAGAAAGATGATGAAGCTGCAGATAATAAGACAGAGAAAGATGATGATTCATTTGTATATATTTTGGATCCTGCGAATTGGGAAAAGTAGATCAAATGTTGATAGATTTTTTGGTTGAACAAGGTCCTTTAACCAAACCTCCTGAAGATTACCGCTTCCAAAAACTGTTAGGGCCTCATATTTTCATGTCGTATTAGGCCTCAAATTTCTCAGGCAGGACCCTGCACCTAAGCAAACTGGATTAGTGACTTATTGAGTTTTACTAATATAATATATATATGTTTTATATAAGATATAATATATATATGGGTGTACATATGATTATATATAATGTATATATAATTTCGTACATGTTAACATGTTAACGTAATTTAACGTGTTTAAGATTTTGATAATTGGGCTTAGTCCATCACGTCTTATTAAGTGTATATATATATATAAGCTTAATGATGTGATCGTAGAGGTTAATTAATTGATTAACCTAACAACGAAAACCATAGAGAGAAAAGAGGCAGAGACGAATTATTCGTCGTGACGGTTCTTTAGAGATTTGATTTCGTAAAGTACTAGCATACCGTTTTTGATCCAGTTTGTGTACGTGTGGATATTGGTAGAGGCACGACACTTGGAGTGCTCAGAGACCTTAGACTAATTCAATTAATTATTCCACTGCAGAATATCCATGTATATTCAGATCTCTGTATTCTAGATTTAATTCAGCATTTGCATGAATCCAGGCAGTTAGATTCGTAATTAGAATTTATAAAGTGTTATAAATTGTTACGAAATCCAACAATGATATCAGAGCCAAATTATAAATCTAGTTTCATGTATATATGTGATTTGTATGTTAACTGTTAGTTTAACTGATGAGACGTTTTAATTAAAGTCAATCATAGGAAGATATTGGAACACGTTTGATGCGTATTATTATGTTTCCATGGTCAATTGCGTTTGATAATTTGATCGTCCAATTAACCTCTCGAGTACTTTTGACTTTGAAAAAGTCAATTGTTGTTTATGTGATTCAGTGGATAACTTTACAATATATTAATTGTTAATGTATGGTGAGTTTTTACTGTTTGATTTTCATAATTGTTATGCAATTATCATATTAGATTGAATCATGATTTCGTCATGTAGTGTAATTCATATCAGGTATATGCTCATGCAATATATCATCAGACAATGATGATTTGATCATATGGTTGACTGTGTGCATTGTTGATTTTGAGAAATCAAATATGATGCATGTTTTAAATCGCGATTATAATATTTGTTTGAGATCTTTTGGTTTGGTTTATAGTAACCCAAATCGTCTCGATTGTTTTTATATTTTAATACTAATTTGATTAGATTTGGGGATCTAGTTAGATAAGTTAAAGAAGTGATTTAATTATTTTAACTCGACCAAATTGTATATGTGATATGTATGCATATGATTTATAAGCTTTAACATTAATATGATTAAAGTCCAAATTGTTCGGTGGATTGGTGTTTCTTTGACGGTTCATGGAAATAAGGAAATACCATAAGTGGCTTAGGTTGGTATGTGCCACAGTACGAAAGTGACCCAACACTGTTTGGTAGTGCAGGGGTACGGGCAGGTAAATCAACCTTACATACTAAATTGATGGCTTTCATGTGGGCACTCAAATGGTTATCAAGTCGGGGCAGAGTGTGCACGATATTCATTACTGATTCAACAAAATTAGTAAGTTTATTAAAACATCCGGACGACTGGCCAATCTTTGCAGCTGAATTAGCAGAAATTTAACATATGAAAAGTGTGTACCAGCAGTTTGAAGTGCTTCACAGGAGCAGAAGCTGGAATACAATCGCAGATCAACTAGCAAGATCAGCCAGAGAGCAAAATACTCTCATCTTTTGTCGAAACTACTCTACCGAGTTGGTGTTCGAAGTTTTCTTCATCGTCTTAATTTATTTGGTTACTTTTTGTTGTAAAAAAAAATTGATAATTTTAGTATGACTAAAATGGAGTCAATTATTTAAGTACCAATCTATATACATATAAGATATGTATTAATTATATTTTTGTTAATTTATATTGGATATAAAATTTAAATATATTTAAATTTAGAATTAACCTAATTTGATTAGGAATTAAAATTGTTCCATATGTGAAAGTTCTAATTTTATTTTTACTTATATAAAAGGTTAAAGATTTATCTTTATAGAAAAAATATTATATATATTTATTTTGTGTTTATCTGATTGAAGTTATCCTAATTAGATTAGGATAAAATCAATTACTTGTTGGTCCAATTGTTGAATCTAATTATTTAATTATTACTTATTTGATAAGTTATACATTTTATTTCTTTTATATTAGATATAAATTAAAATAAAATATAATTTAAATAATAATTTAGTTTCTCAATTAATATCAAATTTTTTGATGTCTCTCCAATTTTATTGTCAAAACTTTAATTGTTGTATGGTGGATCTGCCAAAGTAGCAGTCTGCAATATTTTAAGAGCGAGACAATTGGTAACAATCAAAACTTTCTTCGTTGTATGGCGGGTCTGCAACGATTTGAGAGCTAGAGAATTACTTATGAAATAAGATTGGTTTACTTGGCTAGACTATCAAAACAATTTTGGGCTTAGAGACATAAGGTTGGATAAGACATAAGATGTCATCCACAACCAAGAGTTATATTGGATATAATTAGCAAGGGTGTTGCTTACCTAAATAGCTAGATATTCAAGGGTTGAGCCAAAGTTCACTTTGATTCTAGTGAAATATGGATCTTGGAACACTAAACTCAATTTGAGGAAATATTGTTTTGAGTTTAGCGTGAGTTTTCTTAATTGTTAAGAATTCTCAAAATCTCTTGAACATTATATTAAATTCTTTAATTCTTTTACTAGTTATTTCAAACTCACATAGTGCTTTTTCCATGCGTTCTTTTCTTGAGAAGGAAAAACTTAATGGATCGAATTTTCTCGAATGGTACTGCAACTTGAGAATTGTTCTCAAACAGAAAAAATGGAATATTTCCTCGAGAAGGAAATTCCTGTAAAAACCTAGGACAATACTTCTACATGCAGAAATAAATGCTTGGGATAAGCATTTCGATGATGAGTTTGATGTCTATTGTCTTATGTTGGAAACCATGAACTCGGACTTGCATAAGCAATATGAGAATGTGGAATCACTAATAGACATGATAGTTAGTCTGAAAGGTGTTTCAGGACAAGCACAAACTGAGAGATATAAAACAGTTAAATCTCTCAGAGAGTGCAAATTATCAATAGATCGTCCAGTTAGTCCACATGTTATGAAAATGATGGGTTATACCGATAACTTGGCAAAATTGGATTGAGTTATTTGCTAAGAGTTAGCTATTGATCTTATCTTGTAGTCATTAATGTTAAGTTATAACCAGTTTGTTATGAACTTTAACTAAATTACATGAGATGCATGAAGGAAAATCCTAATGTACTAAAGGCACAAAAGGATGAAAAGGTTTAAGAAACAAGGTAAAGACAGATGATTTGGTAAGACAAATTGGATTGAGAATCCTAAAAATTCTGAGCTGTTTCAAAAGTCTAAATTCAATCTTTCTTGGTGATGACAAGTGCCACTAATGTAATGATTTTAGGCATTGAAAGAGAAATTACAAGAAATACTTAGAGAAGTTGAAAAGAATAGTTCTGAATCTTTTTCCCCATGTATAAGTGTAATAAGTGTTATAGAGGTAAATGTTGCTTATTATAATTCTACTTTTTGGGTATTGGATACCTGATGTGGTACTAATCACATTTGTGAAATTGTGAAGACCCATCAATAGTATAATTATGGAAGATAGGAAAGTAGAACTACACATGAAAAATAAAGCAATAGTTGTTACATAAGTTGTAGGGTTACCACATCTATTTTGGCTTTAGGCATGGTTTAAGAAAATAAGAACTTTATTTTATTGTGATAAAATATATTAGGTAGCATCTCATTAGAGAATGAGATGTATATTTTAACCAATGTCTGTCTATAACATTTGAATCAAAAGGTTGTAAATCTTTTGTGATATTGTCTTTGGATCGTATACATAAGAATTGCATTTTGAAGTTTCATAATGTTGAACTTCTGCACTCTTTTGTATGAATTAGTGACTTTTTGGTTCTTGTACATATAGATGTATACAAATCAATAAGTT
Organism: Iberis pinnata; assembly: GCA_900406425.1. Classification (NCBI taxonomy): domain Eukaryota; kingdom Viridiplantae; phylum Streptophyta; class Magnoliopsida; order Brassicales; family Brassicaceae; genus Iberis; species Iberis pinnata. The sequence goes on from OVBE01000475.1 coordinate 32,295, forward strand.
GAATCACTAGAGAAAATTACTACTTCATTATATGTGCTGATAATTTCAATAAATTTAGTTATATTTATATGATAAACATAAAGATTTTCTTTGAAAAGGTTTAAGGAATTTTACAATGAAGTTAATAACAAAACGTTTGTTATTAGGAATGCAAGTTTTAGAGAAGTACAAGTTTCTAGAAAGCTAGTGGGAGCAAAACTTTATGGTATCCTAATAAACTGCATAAGTGATCTAAATAAAAGTCATATTAGATTCTTAAAAGATCGGATCATAGGTTTAGTGGGAGACATGCTTTTGTGGATTGATGTTCAGGAAAACATAGATTTTTTCTATGTTTTAAAATAATGAAATCAGTTTCATAGATTATTTGATTATTGGATAATTAAATAATTGTCCCTATATAATTTATGTTATTCTTATAGGTCATCAAGTACGTGACTTGATCTTGAAACCCTATAAGTGTAAGATGACATAAATTAAGAAGGTCCCTAGTTAAAGTTATTAACATGGGACATTAATAACTATAAGTGACTAGTATGTGAGGTGACTGATGACTAAGTTTCGTGAACTCATTAATATGTAGTATTAAAGTCAATCACATAAATATGTGTTGGAGAACATAGTATCGGACTGACCCGCTATGAGAACTCTACAAGATTGTTATATGAGTGTTATAAGAGTTTCTCATGAAAACTATAGAGTATAGTTCTTTGACATGAGTTCGTCATGTTTTCTTACATGTGGATTGGTTCACTTTGACTTTGTCAAACGTCAGCCGTAAAATGTGATTATAAAGGCATTGATCAACTGTATTAGAAAAGTGTGTAAGGAACAGGGATGGAACAAGATGGGATTTGTCCCTCCTATATAATAGGAGATAAATATCTCTGGGCCTATCGAAGATTTGATACTGAGAAATGCATGGCCGTGCTCAAACGAGGTGAATGTCAGCCGTTTGTTTAATCAATATAAGTTGAAGTTCGATAAATGTGATCTAGCTTATTAAAGATGACACAGTTTCTTGCCTTATGCTGAGAACAAGATATAGAAAAAAAAAAGATATAGGAATAGATGATTCCAGTACAAGTGGGAGATTGTTGGGAATGTCCTGACACTTATTTTGTACTTACTCTAGATAAAGTTGTTGTGTCAAGGTTTGACAACTATAGAATATTAGGTGGTTATAATGGTTTGCTAGAGACCGCTTATAATCTATAGTTTATGAAAATCATTGCTAATATTATATAATCCTACAATGTCACACACTTAAGCAAACTGGATTATTGATTTATTGGGTTTTAACAATATAATATATATGTTTTATATAAGACATAAAATCGTCAAAAAATATAAGATATAATATATATATATATATGGGTATACATATGATTATATAATGTATATATAATTTCGTACGTTAACAATGTTAACGTCAATTTATATTAACGTGTTTAAGATTTTGATAATTGGGTTTAGCCCATCACGTTATATATATATATATATATATATATGTGATCGTAGAGGTTAATTAATTGATTAACCTAACAACAAAAACCCTAGAAAGAAAAGAGGCAGAGACAGATTGTTCGTCGTGACGGCTTTTTAGAGATTTGATCTCGTAAGGTACTAGCATACCGTTTTCGATCCAGTTTGTGTGCGTGTGGATACCGGTAGAGGCACAACACTTGGAGTGCTCATAATCCTTAGACTAATTCAGTTAGTTATTTTGCTGCATAATATCCATGTATATTCAGATCTCTGTATTCTAGATTTAATTCAGCATTTGCATGAATCCTGGCAGTTAGAATCGTAATTAGAATTTATAAAGTGTTATAAATTGTTACGAATTCCAACAGAAACATGACACCAATAGTTAGCTTTCCATATCTTTTGATGAGTTGACAACCGGGTGATCGAGTATGTTTTTGCTGAATTTGACTTGTTTTTCTCGTATCAGGTCCTAGTTAGAAAATGTGGAGCAGGATGGGGCTAAGTTCAAGAATACACTTTGTGACTTATATGGGATTAAAAAAAAACAAAACGCTTGAAGAAATTGAGTTGTCGCTTCTGAGAGAAGTTGATGTCATAACTACTAATGTGAAAGCTGGAGTCGATAAGTGGTTGAGAACCAAGCCCCCAAAAAGTGTTCGGTCTAAACATTTTATTGTGGAGTGATGTAGTCTTTTCTGCTACATCTATATTTTTATTATCTTTTTGATTTGGATGTCTGAGAAGCTTTTACTTAAGTAGTGTTGCTTCTTTTTTAATCATTCAATCAATATAACGTTCTATAAAGAACTTTTCCATTTTTCATATAATATTTTGGTTTATCCTTAACTACGGTTGATTCTAGGATTTAACTTATTAGGTTCAACTCTAAATTGTGGATTCTCTCTTTTGATCATTGGATATCTACTTTATTATGAAATCACTTACATATTTATACTTGATTACAATTAGAATTTCTACTTAATCTAAATATATTAAACTGGGCCTACTTAAATGGACCGAATCTCGGCGAAGCCCAAATCGATTGCCGAGCTCTTGATATCTTCGTGTAGGTGGGCCTTGATACAAATGAACTTCTATATCAAGTTGCAAACTCGATATCAACAATTAGTCCTTCTTCAGTTCGATAGACTCTTCGAGTTCGGTGGACGAATCCAAAAGTGAAGTTCTCTTAAATCGAGGCACATGTGTCATCCTTTAACCTTTTTCGCCCTATCTCAAGAAGGGGGAGCCAAATCGTAGCAACCGTTTCAGTACGTGAAGCTAAACCGTCGCCTAGGTTTAAGGTTTCAAAACACAATCATTTCGCTTTTCTCGGTAACCGCTTCTTCACATACTATAAATACTCCCTTATGTGCCTTGATTCCTCTTCCTTCTTCATTTTCACCTGTCTTTTTCAGGTATTGCTCTCTCTTCTCTCTACTTTCTCTCTCTATATTATTCGCAGGTATGCCACTTTATTTTTAAATTATCTCGGCGAACTTCCGAGCTTAAAATGTTTTCGTCTCGCTTGAACGATGTGGAAGAAGGTAGCGCTTCCAAATGGGTTCGACCCCTACTAGGGTAGTTATCATTGATTCTTCTACAGAAAAAGCTCCTGCTATGTAGAAATAAGACATGAAGGCCAATACTGTGGCCCTTGGGGAAGTTCCAACTCCTCAAGAAATGCTGAATGAGATGAGTGCTGACCTTGATCTTGAGGATGACGAATTACATACCATTGCCAACGAGGTTGAAGGACTCCTCACTGGTGATAATGAAGGAGAAGAACATGATCTGGGATACGATCTTGTAGATGCGGAGAATGCTCAGAATTCTTCATCGTCGCAGCAGAGGCAGTCGTTACTTAAATGGATCTACCTTTTTGTCTGCCAAGGTATCCTTTTTGCACAAGATCCACTAGCTTATGCTGGCTTGGTTAATCGTTTGGGAACCAATGGTTTTATTATTCCTCCGATGGATCGGCTGATGTCTCTGGAAATTTACCAACTGCTATCTCGGCAGGCTTGCCAGGTAGGTTTCTCGTCACAAACTTTGATTATTAGTTTAACTGCCATACGCTTCTGATGCTAATAATTTTATGTTTCATAATTCTTATAGACTCTGGCTACGACGAACAAGGTCATGGCATTTGATGAGAAAACGTTGAGGGCGTCTGGCTATAATGAAAATGAGTTGATCCATCTTTCTAAACTCGTGGATGCAAGTAAACAAGAGGTCGCTTCTGGGCGGCTGAATATTAACGAGTCTGAGCATTCAGTCGAATCTCTAAACAATCAGCTCGGTAGCTTGAAGTTGTAGTTAGACTTGGTAGCAAATTATGTTGCTGACAAGGTTGCACTTTTGCACAAGGAGGCTCTCGAAGCGAAGGATGTTACTGACAAGGCTACGCTGTCACGAAAAGAGGCTCTCGAGGCAAAAATAAGATGGAGGCTAATGTTTTCGCGATGTGAGAGGCGCATTCGAAGCTCGAGAAGATGTTTGATAATGAAGTCCTTGGGCTGGTCATGTCATACATGCTGAAAAGGAGGCACAACCTAAGTATAATGCAAAGCTGAACAAATTTCGAGCTTACGTCAACGATCAAGACAAGAATGATCCGTTCATTCAACTTTATGGTCAGGCGCAAACAACTTTGAAATGCGTGAAGCATATTGTAGCTGAAGGAGGGACCATCCCTGCGGAGATCATGGTGAAGCTCGAAACTGATGTTATGTATTATCAAAGGAATTTTGACGAGCTGGACGTCATGGAGGTTAATGAAGAGGACTTTCGCATCGCTTCTGACTTTGACGAGCACATTATTAACATTGCATTAGCTCCAGGTGGTAGTGCAAATGTGCCGCAGGGGAATGCTACTGATGCGTCGGGATTTCCAAGGGTGTAATGGCCATATTTTCTTATGCATCTCTTCAACATTCTCAATATCAACTCCTTTCTTCGGCCTAAATGTTTTCTCGAGATCATCTTCATCGATGCTTATCTTCATCCAAAAGTTTCATGTAATTTGTTTTGAGATAAATCACCTAACTATATAGTTCCTTATTGCGATATTGTGTACCTTCAGTTTGGAATGTAGTTAGTCGTGTTCTAATCGTAGTAAAATCGGGATGATGTATATTCTTTTCTAGGTATTAATGAAATGACTTGGCGCTTTTTCCTACTTCCTTGAGTATTAGTTAATTCGTTTTATTAGTTGGCCTTCGTTCCTTAAAAAATGAAAGAACCGAGCAAGCACTTAATACATTTTTACATGACTTGTACTGGGTGAAAATGGAAGTGCGGAGTGCACGAGGTGTAGTTCAAATTTTTATGGCTTTAGCCTAGATAGGAGACTTCGATCTTGCCAAGCACTTTCATATTGGACGGACAGTGCGTGAGCAGTAGCTCAGCTTTTGGATGGATTTAGCCCAGACGAGAAACTCTGATCTAGCCTAGCACTTTTGTATTGGACGAACAGTGTGCAAGCAGTAGCTCGACTTTTTAATGGTTTTATCCCAGGCGAGAAAACTTCAATTTCGCCCAGAACTTTTGTATTGGAAAAATAGTGCGCGAGCCATAGCTCCATTTTTTAACAGAGTTTTTTTTGTGGTGTGACGAGCTGTTTCTTGATAAGAATAACAAAAGAAAATGTTTTATTAAGTTAAGCAGTTGCACCCGTGAGGGTTGTCTATGTACCCCAAAAAGGGGATTGAGTCTGGTCGTAGTTCGTGATACAAGGGATAGAAAGAAGAGAACAATTAGCGATAGATATTCTTGAGTTTCATGTTGTTCCAGGAGTTTGGTGTTGGTACACCATCCATCGTCACAAGCTCGTATACCCCTGGTTTGACAATCCTTGTTATCTAGTAAAGGCCTTCCCAACGAGCTCCGAGTTTTCCTGCGTTTTCTTCTGCTGTGTTGGTGTAGGTCATTCGAATGACTAGATCACCTTCTTCGAACCTTTACTGCCACACCTTTTTGTTGTAGCAGTTCATCGTCGTTTGCTGGTAAAATTTCATGCATAGGAGGGCTTGATCTCACAATTCTTTGACATCGTCGAGGGAGTCCAGAAGCATGTTGTTGCTTGTTTTGTTGTTCTCAGTTAGTTTGATTCATTGTAGTTTGTACACCGCGGCTTCTGAAGGGACTAGGGCTTTGATTATGTGTGATAGTGAAATGGGGGTTTAATTCGTGGATTGTCTTGGTGTAGTTCAGTGTGACCATAAGACTCTATTGAGTTTCTATACCCAAAGACTTTTCTTGGATTCAAGTCATTTCTTGAGTCCGTATACGATATAATTGTTATTTGCCCCGACTTTCCCATTTCCATGAGGATATCGTGGTGTCGAGAGATTGAGTCTAATTCACCACATGAAAATTTGGGAATATGAAGCGGAAAAAATAAAAGGAAGGTTGTCAGTTACTGCGATTAGATTGGCCGTGGTGCCGTTTTAGAGTTGATTACCACCTTTCACAAATTTTTATAAATTGCTTCGAACAAAAGTTAGTGTCGTTATCAGTGACAATCTCGTACGGGAGTCTATGCCGACAAATAATATTCTTCCAGGCGAATTATTGCACCTGAGAAGGCATTCAACATAAATCTTGTGAGCGTAAGGGTAGAAAAATATTATTACTCCGAGTCTCTTCATGCGCCAGTTTTCGAACCTGTTTGGACTTAACTGCAGGGTAGGATTCTGCCTCTATCTATTTGGTAAAATAGCATGTCATGACGAGCAGGTACTTTCGTTTTCTCGAGGCTTGTGGGAATGGCCCGGTGACATCCATGGCCCATTTCATGAAAGGATAAGGGTTGGTGGACGTGATTAGGCACTCCGTTGGTGCATGACTTATTGGTCCATGTTGCTGGCACATCTTGCATTTGGTGGCGCATTATATGCCACCACCATGGAGAATGCAAGTTTCTCCAACATCGAGTACCTGATTCATCGCAATTTAGTGACTTGCTAGTATAAAATATCAGCTTTTGGTCGCCATGGTCTTCTACTCTTCTTGCACGATTACTCCGCTAACAATTGTCTTGAATACAACAATATAGAGGTACATGATTTCTCCCTCTTCCAGTTTGGCTACAATGGATAGTGAAGTCAGGTAGTTCTTCAGATCGGCGAACGCATGTATGAATTTTTTATTCCACTCGAAGTGTTTTTTCCTTTTTAAAATTTGGTTGAAGGGTAGGATCATGTCGGTTGATCGTAATACATGCCTATTCAGCGCGAAAATTCGTCTGTTAGGTTTTGTACTTCTTTTTTGTCTTCAGGGGTGGGAGGTCGAGGATTGCGGAGATTTGCATTGGGTTTTCCTCAATACCTCGTCTCATATTATATACCCAAGGAATTCTCCATACGTTATGCCATATGTCTACTGTGCGGGATTTAGTTTCATCTCGTAGAAGTTTAGTGTGTCGAAGCACTTTTCCAGATAGTCGACGGTCTTTGGCAATGAAGGATTTTAATAGTATATCATCTATGTAAACTTCCATTGTTTCACCGAGCTCGTTTGCGAACATCTTGTTGACGAGCCGTTGGTATATTGCACCAACATTTTTTAGTTCGAAGGGCATTAATCTATAGAAATATGTTCCTCAGTCTATTATGAATCTTGTTTTCTCCCTGTCAGCTGGGTGCATTATGATTTAGTTGTACCGAGAAAACGCATCCATAAATGACAATAACTAATTTTTTGCAGTTGCCTCGACCAATCTATCTATGTGTGGTAAGAGGAAACTATCTTTCGGGCAGGTTTTGTTTAGGTCGGTGAAATATGTACATACGCGCCATTTCTCGTTTTTCTTCTTTACGACCACCAGATTTTCTAGCCACTCAGGATATTTTACCTTGGTAATTGATCCTACCTTCATGAGCTTTTCTACCTAGTCATTTACTGCTTGAGCTTGTTCCGCTCCAAGCTTCCTTTGTTTCTGCTTTATTTGCTTGTAAGTAGGATTGACGTTGAGTTCATGGGAAGTGATGGTCGGGCTGATTCCCTATATGTCTTCCATTGACCGAGCGAAGGTTGCTACATTTTCTTTCAAAAGAGACACAAGTTTCTCCTTTATGCTTGGATCCAGATTTTTCCCAATTCCAACCGTTCGAGTTAGGAGTTCAGGATGGATATTGACTTGTTCTGTTTTGTCGAGCTCAAGGGGCAGGGGGGGTGGGGTGACTTCCCCGCTGCTTCTATATTTGGTTCGCTACTTCTTGAGGTTTGTAAGGTTCACATCTTGTGTTTGGTAAGAAAGAAAATCCGAGCTATACACTGATTCCCTCTGATCGTCCAAGTCCTTTTGTCGGTTAGGAACTTAACACACTGGTGATAAGTTGAGACAACGGCTTCCATATCGTACAACCACGGGGAGCAGAGGATTACGTTGAAAATTGGATGCTTGCCTACCACGAAGAATTACACCATTTTAGTTAGGCTCTTTGCTTGAATAGGCAGCTTGATCATACCCACTGATTAAACCGATTCGCCTCTAAATCCTTTTTGATCCTCCTTTGATTGAATCGTCGCCGATCTCCATATTATGGAGTGTTTCTCTAAAAATAATATCAATTGAGCTCCTAGTACCGATCATGATCCTTGCAACTTCTTTATTTGCGATGATTAACTCAATGATGAGGAAATCATTATGTAGTTAACTAAGTCCTTGCAGGTTGTCATCTCTGAATTCAACTGGTCCAGTGGTGTAATATGGGTTAGTCCAGATTTTTTGGGCGTTTGAGGCTCGATGTTTGTACTCCTTTATTGATCGCACAAAATCATTGCATGCGAGCAGTCCCCCCCCCCCATTGTGACGTTGACACCTTGTCTTGGCAACAAAATTTCTGTTGTTTGTGCCTCGGCTTCGTCATATGGGCTAAAATATCTTCTTTGACCTGGTGGGTCATATCATCGGTGATGTGTATTACTGTCTCATGGCTTGGGTGTGTATTGCTTCGTCCTCTTCCTCGTGTTGAGGACCTGAACCTAGGGTTGGAGCCTTGGCGCGAGTTATTCCCCAGGCACGGGATGTGTCCACTTCGCCTTCCTGAAACTTCTTTAAGAGAATTGACTGCAAATGTTGGAAGTCAGTCGTATGGTGGCCGTGTCTCTTATGGAAGTTGCAGTACGCCTTTGGATCATCATCGAGAGGGGGTGCAGGTTTTTTTTGTCAGTGTTATCGCTGATAAGATACACACCTCTTTTCTTTTCTTCTCTTCACATAGCTCGACTGAAATGTTTCCTTGGCTTGGAGGGCTCATCTTTTTCTTTGTGGGGTTTCTTTATCTGATACTTCTTTGCCATAAAGGCCTGACCCTCCTCCATTTCAAAGCGTGTTTCGTAGTAAAGCGATTGCTCCTTCATCATTTATAACTATTCTGACGAAGACTTACCTGGATCTATCGAGGAAAGCGCGAAGCGTTTCTTTTAGTCCTTGATTCATTGTCCAGAGGTTGGTGGTTGTAGCCTTTTTGGTGATGAAAATAGAATAGTGGTTGATAAACATGGTGGATAGCTATTGGATATCCTGATCGAGTTGGCTTCAAGATGGGAAATCTATGTCAGAGTTGGCCCTGTTAAATTCTCTACGAACAGTTGGCATATTCCTGCGTCTCGTTCCTCTAGGAAGAATTAGGCTCGTCCTATTACAATGGTGAACGCTGTAAGGTATAGTACTGGGTCACTCTTTCCATCATACACATAACTTGATTTTTGCTAAATGTCGCACTGGCATCTCGATTATCTTCCTTTCTAAAGGGGTATTTTGTGTTTCCTCAAGTGCTAGGGTAATGTCGGGTGACGAGCTAGTAGCTTTATGTACTCGGGAGTTGATGCTCTTAAGTTGACCCCAGATATGCTGAAGCTTGTATGCGGTGATTCCCTTTGGTACTCTAAAGTTCTTAGGATCGGCTCCACTTTCACATCCCAATCTCGGCGGAGGAATCTGGTAGGCGGTGTCTGGGGTCGAGTTGGTCACCCCGAAAAGAGGCTTGTTCACTATGCGGACATCCCTGTTGACTTGGATTGCGGACATGCTATCGATTTTTGATCGTAGTTCCTGAGATTCAGCTCGGAATTTGTTGGTTTCAGCTATTTGGCTAGAGAGGAGTTTCAGCGCGCCTCTTCGCCAGCGTTTCCTTCGAGGGTCTCGTCGGAATCTATATAAAAAATTCCTTCAAAGAAGTTTTAATCTCCAGCTGGATCGGCTGTCTGATCGCGAGTCTGATCTGTTGCTGGATCGATGGTAGGGTCTGGGTTTCGATTGGCGTCTACCGAGGAGTCGTTCTTTGTGTTGTCGTTAGTCATCTCGTGTTTGTTACCTGTTACTCTCCGTTTTCCTGTAAAAGCTTTTTCCAAAGAGAAGAACTGAGAGTTTTAGGTGTGATCGAAGAGAAAGTTAGGTCCCCATAGACGGCGCCAACTATTGATTCTAGGGTTTAACTTTATTAGGTTAAACTCTGAATTGTGGGTTCTCTCTTTTGATAAATGAATATATGCTTTATTATGAATCCACTTACATGTATTTATATTTGATTACAATTAGGGTTTCCATTTAATATAAATATATTAAACTGGACCTACTTAAATAGACTGAATCTCGGTGAAGCCCAGCTCGATTGTCGAGCTCGTGATATCTTCATGTATGTGGATTTTGATCCAAATGAACTTTTATATCGTGTTGCAAATCCGATATCAACAACCATTATATACTATACTACATGTCACAAAAATTGTAGTTTTAGAAGAATTGATTCTTGATTATTCTCTTCTATTTTTCCAATTTCCCAACTTCGTTAATGGTGTGTTATATATATATATATATATGTTTGTGGTGTTATTTAAGTGATGAAAATGAATTTACTTAGGACTATGTTTGTTTAGTGCTTTTATGGTTGAGTTATATACTATTTTAAATTTATAGATGTGCCAAAGAACAATATACAGTTAAGCATATTGTAAGACACTCATTCCACAAATTCCATTATGAACTTGAAGAAAATATTGTTACCTTGGTGATTATGGAGAGGTGCTGAACAATTTTATAAAAGTTAGTTCTTTTTTTATCACTCCTTATTTTATTAATACACATAATGGCTTAATGATGCATGTTGAATGCTTCGATTGATAATTTACTCTAATATACTATCATTCAAGCAAGTATAAGCGTTTGGGTATTTGATTCGGTTCTTCCGAGTTTCAGATAGTTTGAATATTAAAATTTAGGATTCATTCGGATATTTTTTATTAAGTTTTGGTTCGGATTCGGTTCTAGTTATTTGAGTAGTAAATTTTGATATCCATTCGTATAATTATTTCATTTTTCGGGTATCCATTAGAGTATTCAGTTCCTATTTGATTTTTGACAAAAAACATTAATAAAAATTTATTTTAATTAATATTGTGTAATTTAAATATATGTAATTTTATTATTTGTATATTTAATAAAAAGATATTTATTTTGGTGAAGTTCGGTTCATAAAGTTTTTGTTCGGCTCGGTTTTGGTTCTGGTTATTTGGATTATAGATTTTGATAAGTTAAAATTTGGTTCGGATTTTAAAGCGAAAATTTTGGTTCCGTTCTTCGGGTATCAATTATTTTGTCCAACCCTACATTCAAGGATAGTGGGTAACCAATATTTAGAATACATTTTCCTTTTTAGCTACGCTCATATGTTGTACATACATTTTTAGAATCCAATCACCTTCATTGTTTTAAATGTGAATGATCTCAAAGGGTAAGAGGTGGTCAAATACAAAATTCTTCAAATTTCGCCACACTGAGTTTATTATTATTAGAAATACTTAAGATGTTTATAATACTCTTAATCGAGTTTACACACAACCTACGACATATTTTTAACTTGTGATCAAATGATCTTCTAATAAAACACAAACTCGTACAACACGAAGACATTGATAGCAATGAAGTTCCAGATAGGAAAAAACCAATATGCTCTAAGGCACTAGAACACAAAAATTTGTGTTTCAACAAGCAACTCAACTTGCCTATAAAATGACATACACAAAACTCAATGTGCTTATGATACACTTAAGTTTTAACCCAAATATATTCACTGCAAGTGCACAACAAACACAGTAGTATATTAGGGATCAAATCTACAGAGACCAAAGTTGCATTATTAATCTTAGAATCAAATCTAGCTAGGATAAAATAGATGGTTTTGTAAATGATTGCAAATTAAAACGATAATTAAAAATAAACTAAATCAATAAACCTAAACGCTATGTGTTAGGAAATTCATAGGTAGACAAGTTTAACATCTCATATTTTCATGCAAAGATTATCATTGAAAATAGTCTCAACTCAAAAGACAGTTTCTTATTAATCTCCTCCCAAAGTATTAAATCCCCATGTTTGAATTATTAAAGACATACTCCCACCGTATTTAGATAATTCAAACATTCATTAAGTTCAAATTTGATAAGTTCATAAACATCTAAGACAATACTCCCATAAGCAAAGACACTTATTCATCTAGACTATATTACATTTTTAAACCAAATCCCTTTGTATTTATTAATCTATTATCATGAGCTAGGTGACCAGTCTAATTAAGACATTAAGAACATATGTAGACTAAGAACCTGACAATTTCGATCTTTTTATGAAAAAACTAACTATCAAGCCTGATTTCTATGAGAAACCCTAAAACTTAACTAATGAACTACTCAAACATTGAAAAACAAACACAATTCAAAATCAAAGAAAAATACATAATTAAAAACATAATATAACAAAAAATATTGATAGATAACGAGGGTTCATAAAAACTTCTCCAACACAAGGTTTTGTATTCGCCTCCCTCTGTATAACTGAAACTAAAATAAGGTGTAGAAAATAAAAGTAAAATAACGGTTAACCTAAAAAGTTCTAATTTCCGATTTAAAGGGTTAAAAATGAAATCAGAAGAATAATGAATCTTCTGGGGACCTTTCGTGCAAAAATTGAACAAAATATAATTTTGTACAAAAATTGTGCAAAACGGATTTCTAGACGAATCGGTCCAATCCTAGACCGATCGATATGTTGTTTCTGAATTTTCTAGGGACTTTGGACTGATCGGTCTACTTTGCATGTGTTTTTTCAACGAGCCAGCTTGACCAGTCTTTACTATATTCGTCATAACTTTTGATTGCACCGTTGGATTGACTTCAAACCACCTCAAAATAAAATTTTACTCACGTGGATATCTTGTGTCCACATTTCAGCTCAATCCAACGGTGGTAACATTGCCAAACACTGGTAAATTTCTGACCTTTCTACCGGACGCTGCATCTGCATATGCCAATTTGCATCCAAAACGTCCCAAAATACCTCTTTCATCTCCAAAGACACCTAAAACATGAAAATGCTCTATAAAGGACTAAAAGACTCTTACAAAAAAATTTGACTCGATAAAAGACTCTAAACGAAATGGTAAAACCACGTAAAAATCGAGCATCCGTTTTTTTTCTCAATTTTTGGTTACTACCTAGCACACAATCCCTATATACCGTTTATCAATGAGGTAACACCCTATATTCACCAAAATAAAATATATTCCTAACAAAAAGGAATAAACTAGCAAACAAAGATTTTTGAGAATATATTTTTAGCTACACGTCTTTATTAATTTAAACTTCCAAACTATCTCTTTTCCCAGTAAAAACGGAGAATTATTTGCTTCAAGGACAAGAATTCGATTTTTCATAGAGGACTCCAACCCAAGATCGGGGGTAATGTCCCATGGTTCCGAAAGGAAAAAAAAGAAGAAAGCAAGGGATCTGTTGAATTTCAAGTATTCAGCTTCACTGAATTCTTTAACTCGGAATAAATCAAATCTCCCCAAGTAGGATTCGAACCTACGACCAATCAGTTAACGGCATCCAAAATGCCTATAAAAACCCAATTCATTATTTCTGAATAAGAGCCCTACTAGGGGAGGTAAGAAAAGAGCCTTCCACCACGACTAAGAAAGTTGGCAATGAAATAGCTTTTGATATTTATCCCAACTTCATGTGTCATGTCAACATTAACCAAACCATTTTTTATTTGACAAGAACATGTTGTGTTTTTGTTCCAACAAACCCATTGCACTTTCAATCTCCACATTTATGACTAAGTTTTACAACTCAAGCTATATATATGTGACACACTTAACCATCACAAACTCATGATAGAAAGGTTCCCTCTCAGTCACATAACTCGTAAAGAAAGCATTCATGGACCTTCCATCATCTCTCCCCCTGATTGAGTGCTAAAACTATGTTAAAAATTTAAGATACAATATGATATTAGTCATATATGTTGAAGATAAGATTTTGTCATATTCTCTCTCCTTTTTTGTTTCTTCAGTGATATTCAAAAATTTTATACTCTTATGTCTAAATCTTTATAAATACTTGCATTGTGTTTAGAACACTTACATTTATAACACATAGTCTTCTCTGACTTGTTTGTTGAAGGATTTCAAGACACATCATCATACAAATCAATTTTCTTGATCCCCACCCTTTGTCGTCTCATTGAATCTTGAAGAAAATTATTCTTCCTTAATGCATATCTCACCTTATCAAGAAGTTTGTAGCAGTATGCCTTGATATGCCCTATATTACTTAAAAATTAGCATCCAGAGGTAAATGATGCTTTTTGACTCTTTTTATACAATTATGTATTAACACATTGTTTTTTTTTCATTTTTTTGTTTATGATGTCATTTAAAATTTTTATTTCATTAGAATTTTTGTGTGTGCATGTTATCGCTTTGGAACAATTTCTTCTATATTTCACCAGACGTTGATGTATTTCCTTTAACAATTTTTTTTTGAATATGATAAAATTCCAAGATATCCAAGACCAAAGTTTGTCTTTTTTTCCTCATCAATCTCATAATTTGATCTTGGTTCTCTGTTCTACTATTTAACATCTTAATGTTCTTCTTCTTCTCTATGAGCTCAATTTTTGTATAGTTTGATCTTCTCTCTTTCAACCTTGAGTTCTTCTTGTTGTTTCACAACTTTTGTTTCCAAGAATATTTTCTCCTCGACCATACTCAGATTCACTTTCCTGGTTTTCAACCAATCCTCATACATCAACTTAAGCTTTTCTTGAACATCTATATCTTAATCAATTTCAGATTCACTGCTTGCACTGAAACTCATTATGTTTGTTCCAGTAGTCAAACCATAATATGTTTTTTGCTTTCTTCTTCGAGATTAATAAATATAGGCAATATCATAAGGTTGGCTACCTCATCTTCTAGGCTTGTGTTGCTCTCACTTCAAGTTGCATGTGATTTTTTCTTTTTATAGTGAAATTGCTTTTTGATTTTTTGTGTCCTTACCCATTACAAATAAATGTAGGCAATACCATAAGGTTGACTACCTCATCTTATTGGCTTGTATAGCTTTCACTCGAGGTTTTATGTGATTTTGTTTCTTTTTATAGTAAAGTTGCTTTTTGATTTTTTGTGCCTTACCCATTACAATTGTAACATCAAAACATCTTTTCTCTTTTGATCTTTAGACATTGAGGTCTAATATGATCAAATCTTGAACATTTATGACATTATAATTTACATCTATGTCCTCTTATCTTCTAGGATATGCCATGATTTTTTAAATATAATTATCATACCTTTCCAACTTCTTCAATCAGTTTATCAAACATCTTAACAAGCGATCTCATATTATTTTATAATTTTTACTTTTTTAGCATGTCATCATTTCACCTCTATATTTAATTTATTGACACTCTCTTAAACAACTTATTTTTCCTTGAGTTTCTTCTCATACTCTTGTAGCATCTCTAATATTTCCGCAAATGGTGTTTCATCTGTATTAAGATTAACTTCTATAGATGTCTTTTCAACTCAAATCTTTTTGGTAAAAACCACAATAACTTTTTGACAAGTTTCTTATCCTTATAAGTTGTTCCCAATACTTGTACTTCACTAGAATAGAACAAAACTTACTATAGAATTAGTAAAAATTTCATGTTCATTGGCTATCAAATTTTGTTGAGACGATAATCTATCAATATTTGATGTTTTCACATTTTAGGTTCCCTCAAACATGATTTGAAGTTTTTCTCAAGCATGTTTGCCGTCATGCAACCTTAAATCAACTTAAAATGATTCTTGTTAATTGATTTTAAAATAGTAGGTAAAGCTTTGTCCATTTTGAATTAGATTTGATGATAGTGATACCAAATTTCCCTACTATTTTTGGAACATCATAGCCATCTTCCAATACCCCTAGTAATTAGGGTCTAGTATAAAAGCTTTATGCAATGCAATAATATATCATAGTATATCACTCATCTATTTTTTTAAGATCTTCACTTATTTGTTGAGTTAGATTTTCTACGTCTGCCCACTTTATAAAAAACGAAAAAAGCAAGAGATCATCAAATACAAGATTCTCTAAACTTCGACACACCGAGTTTATATTTATTAGAAATTTTTAATATGTTTACAACACTCTTAATTGGATTTACACATATCCTACGAAACACCCGTAGCTTGTGACCAAATGATCTTCTAATCTAACACTAACTCTTAGGACCAATATGTTCTAGCATAGTGGAACACACAAACATGTGTTCCAAAAAGGAACCCAACTTGCCTATAAAATGGTTGAAACAAAACTAAATGCATTTCTTCTCTCAATTTCTATTACTACCTAGCAGTAACACCTCCCTTGTATATATACCATATACCATTGAGGTAACACCCTAGATTCACCTGAATCGAATATATTTTTCACAAAAAATTAAACTAACAAACAATTTTTCTTTTTCCATATCCTCTTCATATTATATTTTCAATTGCATGTCTTTATTAATTTAAACTTCTAAAATATATTTTTGATATGTATCCGAATTTTATATGTCATGTCAGCATTAACCAAACCATTTCTTCTTTAACTAGACATGCTTTATATATTCCAACACACACTTCACTTTCATGTTAGAGGGTCATCACCCTATTATTAAAATTTGTATTGTTCACGTGCTATTCAAGTTAGGGTCAATTTCATGGAGGTGTACTTTGATATAAGTATTTACACTTTAGGTAATTTTGTGCTTTTACTGCACTTTAGAGAGGAAAGATAAATTTTTTTTCTCTATTATACCCTTATTCTTCTATATAATTACACTCTACCATTTTCTCTCTCTCTTGAGATGTGTCAGATGTTGACATTTGGTTTTTTTCCCACTTCCAATCTTTAAAAACTAATTTCTTGATAATATATATATATATATCCAAAAAAACTAAAAACTATACCAAAATTCTTAAGTTTTTATACTCTATAAATCGACACTTGTTTTATTTAATTTGGACATAGGAAGAAAACAAATTTTATGACGTCTGTGGACATGACACTTTGTGTACGTGACGATATTTATTCTATGTACACAATGATTATTCAGTATGTTTACAGTGCCGTGTATCATTCAGCATGTGTATATCGCCATGTACATGATGCTTGTGTGTACAACCTCGCGTATCATGCAACATACATACACAATGTTCTGGTGTATGTGATGGTACATGTTGCATGATACACGACGTTGTACGTAAACTGCATCATCATTGTGTACAACTAATAATTATATGTCCATTGTATACGACATTGTATATAGACTGCATTGTTATTGTGTAGATTGCATTATCATTGTGTACGACTGCATTATTATTGTGTACATCCAATCATTAGCATGATGTACACGAAGTATTGTGTACGCTATATACATGTTGCATTATACACGAAGTTGTACATATACTGCATTATCATTGTGTACTCCGAATAATTAGCGTCACCTATAGAAATCGTCGTGTACAAAAAACATCGTGTACACACAACGTCTTGTACACAGACGTCATAAAACTTGTGTTTTGTTTTGTGTCAAAAAAATCAAATGTCTGTTTATAAAGTACAAAAATATAAATATTGGTATAACTTTTATTTAAATATATATATATATATATATATATATATATATATATAT
>OVBE01000476.1:0-49754 GCA_900406425.1 Iberis pinnata
CACTTATTATCCGCTATTAAAAATGTTGGCAACCCTCGCGACGTCTATGATAGCACTTCAGTAATTCGCGCTATCGTAGAGTGCTATCAATACTAATTTTTCTTGTAGTGCATGCCCGAAAGGGTTTGGTTAAGACTCTAAACGGCTTTGTGTAATTTGCAAACCGCATTAGGATGATCTTTGTCAAGAAATCCCAGAGGTTGCATCATGTTGACCATGTTTTGTAACTTTTCCTGCAAGAAAGCATGGTTAATAGTGAATTGACGAATAGACCAATTAAGTAATACTGCCGTGCTTAGAACTAGACGGATAGTCACTGGTTTGACAACCGGGCTAAATGTCTCTTGATAGTCTATGCTAGGCCTTTGAGTAAAACCTTTAGAAACAAGATGTGCTTTGTATCTGTCAATCTGATCATTAGCATTACGTTTTAAAACAAATACCCACTTACAACCAACAATCTTCATCATAGAAGTAAGAGGAACTAAACTCCACGTGTGGTTCTTCTGTTGAGCATTAATCTCGTCGCCATGGCCTGACGCCATTCTTGATGTTTCAATGCTTAGTTGATTGCGGTAGGAATTGTTTTGGCAGGATTGCTAATTATGACTGAGAGATATAAACGTTGGACCGGTTTACGAGTTCTCGTTGAAGCTCAAGTAGGAGCGAAGAGAGGAGGTGAATCCGCTGGTTGCTGGGAATCAACAGAAGCTTCGAATGGAAGAGCAGAACTTGTCTGAGCTGTAGGTGATGCACACGCAGGAGATTGATGAGGTGGTGATGACACATGTTGATTATAATTAGTAAGATACAAAGCATGTTGACTTGATGGTAACGTTTGAGGCACGGTTTGGGTGTAATGTGATGGTGTGCTGGTCCGAGTATTATGCTGAGGTATAGTTTGAATTGTTAGACAAGATGTACGATGTTCCTCTGGGCTATCGTTATCATCAGACATGTTAGAGACCAAAATGTTAGGATTAGCAAAAGGACAATTATACTAATGAAACACAACATGGTGAGATGTATAAATCCTATTTGAATTTCTATCAAGACAAATATAGGCATTTTGTGTTGTAAGGTATCCTAAAAATTCATATGGAGTCGAACGAGAATCTAATTTATGCAATAGACGCAAGCATAGAAAACATAAACAATAGAAAATTCTAAGTTTTGAAAAATTTGGTGTTTGTTGAAAAAGAAGGTGATAAGGAGAATCATTTCAAAGGTTTGGAGTAGGCATTCAATTAATGAGATAAACGGCTGTAGAAAAACCATAAGTTCAAAAAGATTTAGGCACCGATGCATGTGAACAATAGCAAGTCCGGTTCCGATTATATGTTGATAACGACGCTCAGCTATGCCGTTATGCTTAGGTGTATAAAGGGGACTTGTAAAATGTGAATTACCATGTTGGGCTAAGAATCTTTTAGAGCCATAAACTCACTTCCATCGTCGGAGTAAAACATTTTTATTTTTATTTTTAAACGATTTTCGACTAAAACCTTGAATTATTTAAAAACAACACTAACTTGAGATTTTTGTTTTAATGGATAAAACCAAGTATAGCTAGTGAAATGATATACAAAAATGACATAATATTTAAACTCATCAATAGACAATAGTGAAGAAGTCCACACATAAGATAAAATAATATCAAGAGAAGAAAAAGATAATCGATGAATTACCAAAATAAAGTTTATGCATCTTAGGCCTAGAAGAAGCAAAACAAGGAGAGTTTAACAAAGCATTAGATGAAAACGAAGGTTTAAATTTAGATATCATTGTTTTTAAAACAGAAAAAGATGGATGGCCAAGACGAGAATGCCAATCTGTAATAAAAGTTTTAATGGTAGATGTATAGGACATAGATGGAGTGACACTTAACCTAGACTTATGCCACTCATACACAACCTTATTAGGTGTTCCTCAAAGACGAAGTGCCTCGTAGTTATATCATGGACCTGAAAGTATGTGGGCGTAAACATGACATAAACATCATTAATTTTACACAATTGAAAAATCGAAATAAGATTCGTATCAAACGAGAGAACACATAAGACATTATTAACTACAAATGGATGAGATTGAGAGGGTAGAGAAAACGAACCAGTTTGAGTAATTTGTAGTCTGGAACCATCGCCTAAAAGAACCTCTTCACCACCATTATACAGAGCATGTAAAGATAAATTTTTGAGAGATGTGATATCATTTGGTGAGATGCACCACTATCAAGTAACCATGTAGATGTGTTAGCATTAGTGAGAGAAACGTTAGCCCGTGCCATTGTAGGTTTCTTATCTGCCACGGTTGAGAGACTTGTGGCCACTATGATATATCAGTCGGCCAGGACGTGTTATGAGTAGGTGCATGCCAATTCAGTCCATTTGATGAGCTACAAACAATCCAAAATTCTGGACAGGCTTTAGCAACATTACCCTGTGTACCGAATGCTTGGCATCAGCCAAAATGAGGCCTAGAGGAGCGAATATAATCTGAATTATGTTGCTGACCAAAACAAGAATTTTAAGAAGGATTGTGCTGAGACGAGCAACTATATTGATGACCCGAGTGTTAAGGAGAACGATGAGACCTGGTTTCTGTGACATTGACAGTCACAGGATCTGTGACAGCAGATGATTCTTCAAGCAAAACATTACTTCTCGATTGATAAGCTTTCTTGAAGCTCAACAAAAGCAATCGACTTATCCCGAGCATTGATGGCATCGACTTCCAGCTTATAATCTTCCGGTAATCCAGAAAGGATTTGTTCAATTAAATCCTCTCGATCAAGAGGCTTGCCCAACAATCCCAATTCATTAGTTTTGGTGTAGATTAACCTTAAATATTCTGAAATCATTTTGGTGCCCTTGACTGTTGTCTTGACTTGATATGTAAGTTGCTTTACATGACCCCTAGAGGGAGTTCCGTAAATAGCAGCTATAAGAGACCAAACATCCAACGTAGTAACCGCGCTTGAAACAACAGATTGAACGAAGAGACTAATGGAACCGATGATCGCACTATAAAGTAGCATATCTTGTCTCTTCCGTGGCACATAGGCTGGATTGACAGAGAGTTGTCTGTCAATAATAACAGTCTTAGAAGGAGCATATACATTAGAAAAAAAAATGTGAAGCAAATGTCCCTCGAGCAATGCCCAAACTTTTCTACTCCACATAAAGTAATTTGAGTATGTTAACCTTGTGATATTGGACATGTTAAGAGAGACAAGAGTGCTTTCTGGATTTTGAGTATTGAAGACTGTTGGGGTCAAAAACTAACACACCAAAATCAATGCCTAAAAGATTTCGCGGGTATACTAATCACCCAATCTGAACATCAAACCGCATTAGTCGTATCATCCCGATCAACGGAACAAACTAACCAAGCCGTGATACTTCCAAAAGATCTCGAGGTATATGTTTTGAAAAAACCGGATAATAGTCACTAAGTAGCTAAATGGTTATCTTTGTACTCTTTTATCCCTAGTCGAAGAGGTTTTGTCCCACTGGGTTTTCCTATCACTAAGGTTTTAACGAGGGACAGTAATCCACTTACATCTAATTTTGGGATCAAAACTGGTATACTCGATATCAATGTGCAAGAAATATGAAAGACCTCGATAGATATGCTTCAGAACAAAAATAAGCAAATTGCAATCTTCAGAGAAACACATTAGTTCTGAATATTGTTTATGGAAAACACGTTTACGTACATATGATTGGCACACTTTCGATATACGTTCAACTTGACAGTTGGCGACCCGAATCATACGCATTCAACTCTCCAGTTGGCAAGCTAAACAACATACGCTTTGTCTGGAAAAATCATCTCTCATCTCGTATCATTTCGAGTTTCCGTTGGAATCTTATAAACTCATTCTTTTCGTATAAGTTCCGAATTAATCGTATAAACGATAACGACCAGCTTGAACATCAAAGTTATCCTATCTTTATGATTATTTCCTATGATTTTTGAAAGAATCATAAAAACCTTTTGTATAAGATTTAATCGTATAAAATGATTAAATCTTATGTTCTCCGAAACGGACACAAAGATGCATTCCTTTTATAAATCGTATAAAATGATAACAACTAACTAGGACGCCAACATTATCTCACATACACAATTGATGTCATTATATTGTGGGATCCATATTGTGTAGTTGTATGAAAGACCGGTTCGCCGATCGCAATCATAAAAATTGTCTAAACCGTAAAACATCCCAAAGAGGCATAAGACGCGATAAGAACCCACTTACGATTTTGAACTAGAAGTCGTCCCGAGTACGATAACATTCGTAGCTTTCTCCGCAAGACGGTGAGAAATGGAAGAAATATGAAAAAGGAATATTTCTGCAGAAGAATAAACTCGAAAAGGAAAATTTTCGTGGAAGAATCGTAGACACAAAAGGAAAATGGACGAGCCATGGAGTCTATTTAAGAGAGATGAAGACGAAGAGCAAATAGAGGTTCAATTCTCTACACCGAAATACTTAGGGCTTTAGATTTTTGTCCGCTTTTGCTAGTGAGTTGTGACTCAATTAGGTTTATCAGTCTTCGTTGTTAGATCTAGGATACTCGCCGACAGTTCTTGTGGCCGAAGCTATCAACTGATTGTAAAAGGCTCACAAGATTCGGAATACGAAACTCTTTTGCCTTATCTCGTATTCTTAAATTCGTGTTTTTAGTAGTTATTTTCGTACTCTGATCTTGATTACATTTGACTCACCGAAATCCGGGATCTCTGGGAAAATTTGGGTTTTGCTTATTTTCCTTAACTAACGGAAATCAAAAATTGCGAATTTCGGTCCCACAAAGACTGAAGTATGTGACTTTTAGATATGGTGCTGATGAAACAGAGAGATAGATATATTGTTTTTTTTAGAACTGAAAAAACGGAGAAACGGAGTATTGCAGATGCATAAACAAATTAGGTGAAGAAGAAAGATACGAGGAAGAGGAAAAAGGTAAAATAAAAGTGGCTGAGATTAGGGTTAAGCATATGCTCTGATACCAAATTAGTTAAAGAATTTTCCCTTAATGATTATAATGTCAAATGTACAATTTATACAACAGAGAACATCAATATATATGGAGTAGCTGCTGAGTGTGAATATACTTTGAATTTCTATATTCTGTATATTATATCTATTAGAGTGAGTATTTGAGTGTACTTAATTGGTTAGTTATAGTTGGTTAATGGTTAGTTAAGAGGTTTTTAAGTTTGTTAATGACTATATAAGTAAGACATTGTACACTTTATAGATTAATGAGAAAAATTACATTTTACATTTCTTTATCTCTTCACTCTTCTCTCGTAACATGATATCAGAGCTTAATTGAAGTTCTTCCACACCTTCTTTCTTCATGATTTAGCTCAGTTTCTCAATCACGAGTGTTCCTTACCTTACAATCATCATCGATATCATGATTCAAGTTCTTCTCCAGCTGATTTCTGTGATTCTTCGTGTCTTCTTTCTCACTGTTCTTGCACAGTTTCTTTGACAAATCTTGATTTCGAATCACGATGTTTAGCTCATCAACAACTAGAGTTGCTCAAGATCGAAGTCCACAATCCGATATATACGAGAATCCCTTCTATTTGCATAACAATGATCAAGCGGGTTAATTCTGGTTTCAGATCGTCTCACTAGTGGCATTGATTTCCATTCTTGGAAAAGGTCAGTTCTTCTGGCTCTTAATGTTCGTAATAAACTAGGTTTCGTTGATGGTTCAATTAAGAAACTTTTTGATGATAATGTGAATACTAGATCATGGTCTCGGTGTAATGACATGGTATCAACCTGGTTATTGAATTCAGTTTCGAAACAGATTAGTGCTAGTCTCCTTTACATGAACACTGCAGAAGTTATTTGGAATAGTCTTATGAACAAGTTTAAACAAGATGATTTAGCTCGCATCTTTGAATTAGAACAAAGATTATGCAATGTTACTCAGGGAACCAAGGATATTAGTTCCTACTACACGGATTTAGTCACTATTTGGAAAACATATGCTAACTTTATGGAATTGCCTGTGTGCACTTGTGGCAAATGCCAATGTTCTGCAGCTACAAATTGGAAAGCAATGATGGATAGATCAAGAATTATGAATTTTCTCATGGGATTAAATGAAGCCTATGATGTAACAAGGCGTCAAATTCTGATGTTAAAACCTTTACCAAGCATAGAGGAGGTTTTTAACTTGGGTTGTCAAGATGAATGACAAAGAATCTTAAAGCATGTGACTAATCAAGAATCTGTGATTTTTCGAACTAGTGGTCCAACTGTAGAAACACATATTTCAGCTTATAGTAATTACAAGCCTAAACCAAAGCTTGTTTCTACGCATTGTGGCATGACAGGTCACATAGTCACCAAGTGTTTCAAGCTTCATGGGTATCCTCCAGGACATCCTAAAGCAAATCAGAAGTTATCTGGTTCATATAATACAGCTGCAAACATAACTCAGGCATATAGTCTAAAAGACAATACAATTGCTCATGTTTTTACAGAGCCAATACAACACATCAAGTCTGGAACACAAGCTCCAAGGAGTATTGATCTTAGTTCATTCACAAATGAGCAAGTCCATCAGCTCATTTCTCAATTGAATGCAGTAACACCAAAAGCAGTCTCTCAGTTGAATGCAGTAACACCAAAAGCAGTCTCTCAGTCTACCTCATCTATTACTGATCATGGGATTATGGCTTGTAATGCAACTGCAGGTACCGTATCATTTCATACACCAAACATACATTTAGAAAAAGATAAACTTACCTATCATCATCATGGTTTTTCTACAATCTCTTCTTTAATTTCCCCTGATTCATGGATAATTGACAGTGAAGCTACAAGCCATGTGTGTTCAGATTTGTCCTTGTTCACTGCTGTCAAACCAGTCAAAGATATAACAGTTTCTCTTCCTAATGGTGATAGTGTCCCAATTATCAATATAGGAAATTTACAGTTAACAGATAGATTGGTTTTACATGACGTGTTGCATATTCCATCTTTCAAATTTAACATGATTAGTGTCAGTTCTTTAGTCACAAAAAGTAAATGTTTTGCTTACTTTTATCCTAATTGTTGTGTTTTACAGGAGCTTACTCAGGGCTCGATGATTGGGAAGTGTAACATCTCACATAATCTCTATGTTTTTACTCTTAAAGACTTCCCATCATTCTCTGACAAGTCTCCTCTCTTGTGTGCATCTTTACATTTGGATAGCAATCTCTGGCATCAACGGTTAGGACATTTATCTACTCCTTGTCTTCATAGTATTGATTCTAAAAATAATATTTCAATAAAAACTAGTACTCATTCTCATTGCAATGTATGTCCTTTAGCTAAGCAAAAGAAGTTACCTTTTGTTTCTCATAATAACATGGCTTCAAATGCTTTTGATTTGATTCATATTGGGGACCTTTTGCTATTGAAACTATTGAAGGCTATAGATATTTTTTGACCATCGATGATGACTCTACTAGAGTCACTTAGCTTTATTTTCTTAAACATAAAAGTGAAGTTCAAACTGTTTTTCCAAATTTTATCAAATATGTTGAAACTCAATTTCAAACAAGTGTGAAAGCCATTCGTTCTGACAATGCTCCAGAGTTGTTTTTCACTGATTTACTTGCTTCAAAATGAATAATTCATTACTTTTCATGTGTTGATACTCAACAAAACTCTGTTTTTGAAAGGAAGAATCAACACTTACTAAATGTGGCTCGTGCTTTTTATTTTCAATCTAATGTTCCTTTGATTTTTTGGGGTGATTGTGTTAAAACAGCAGCATATTTGATCAATAGGATCTCTTCTCCTCTTCTTAACAATAATTCTCCTTATGAAAAACTTTATAAAAAGGTTCTTCTGTATGATAATCTTCGTGTTTTTGGTTGTTTATGCTATGTTTCTACTTTGCCAAAGCATAGAAATAAGTTTTCACCAAGAGCAAAACCTTTTGTTTTCTTAGGCTATCCACCAGGATATAAGGGGTATAAAGTTTTAGATTTGGAGACAAATGTCATTTCAAACACTAGGAACTTGGTTTTTCATGAAACAATGTTTCCTTTTGAAAAAGATAATTCTTATTCTACTGATCCTTTTACTATTTTGCCTATTTCTGTTCCTCATAACAATTTGATTGTGTCTGATAATTGTTGGTTATTCCTGATAATGATCATAGATTGCCAAGTAGTAATAATGATTTACATTATGCTGATACTGGTGATTTGGAACCAAATTTATCTGCAAATCTTGATGAAACTCAGTCTTTACTTGACAACTCATCTTCCCTTAATATCATCAATGAGGGTAGCTTACACCAGAATGGTAGAGACACTGTTATTGATGTGACTGATGCAACTGCAAAACAGGACAGACCGAGACGCCGGTCTAAAGCTCTAGGTTATCTTTGACTACCATTGTAACCTTTCACAATCTATACCATCCTCTAATTCTTCTATTAACATACCACACTCATTATATTATGTTCTTTCATATGATGCTTTATCTCCTCAATACAAAAGTTTTATCCTTGCAATAAGTGTTGATACATAACCTCGAAGCTTTGCTCAAGTTGTAAAATCACCATAATGGGTTCAAGGTATGACTGAGGAACTAGCTTTATTAGAACAGAACAACACTTTCACTGTTGTTTCAAGACCATAAGGGAAAACATTGTAGGGTGTAAATGGATATGCAAGTTGAAGTATAATCCATATGGTACCATAGATAGGTACAAAGCTCGTTTGGTAGCACAAGGGTTTACACAATAGGAGGGTGTAGATTATCTTGATACATTCTCTCCTGTTGTCAAACTAGGCATTGTTAAATTGGTTCTGGCCCTTGCTGCACGTCTTAGTTGGAGCTTAACTCAGATGGATGTTTCAACTACGTTTCTTCATGGACAGTTAGATGAAGAAGTTTATATGGCCTTGCCTTTGGGATATACTCCACCAACAGGTACCACATTACCACCAGATCCTGTTTGTAAGCTCAACAAGTCGTTATATGGTCTAAAACAGGCATCACGCCAGTGGTATCATTGTTTCTCTGTTGTGGTATTAAAGGCTGGTTTTATTCAATCTGCTTCTGAACACACTCTTTTTGTCAAGACTAATGGGAGTTCTTTTATAGCCTTTCTAGTATACGTAGATGATATACTAATAGCAAGTAATGATGATAGTGAAGTAGCACATTGAAGACTGTTCTACATCAGGCTTTCAAAATTAAGGATCTTGGCAAGCTTAAATATTTTTTAGGCATAGAGATTGCAAGGTCATCTGATGGAATTGCAATATCATAGTGGAAATATGCATTGGACTTGCTAGCAGACCTTGGTTTGTTAGCTGCAAAATCAGTTTCAGTGCTAATGGATCCAACAATCAACCTTAGTGCTACTTCTGGTACACTTCTGTCTAATACTACTGTCTACAGAGAAGTAATTGGAAAACTTCTTTATCTTACTATCACAAGGCTAGATATCACATTCGCTTTGAACAAATTAAGCCAATTCTTAGATAAACCAACAGATTTACATTTGACAGCAGCACATAGAGTTGTCAGATATGTTAAAGCAAATCCTGGACAATGTGTTTTTTACTCTGCTGCAACAGACTTATGCCTCAATATATTTGTTGATGCTGACTGGGGTGCATGCTTAGACAAACGAAGATCCATGTCTGGTTACTATGTGTACTTAGGAAGCTCTATAATTTGTTGGAAATAAAAAAAACAGAGGGTTGTAAGCAGAAGCAGTGCAGAGGTTGAATATCGGTCCCTTGCAAATGCAACTTGTGAACTGATATGGCTTAACAAACTTCTGAAGGATCTCCATATCACACCAACTGGACCAGCCAAGCTATATTGTGATAATAAAGCCGCATTACACATTTCTTCTAACCCAGTTTTTCACGAACGCACAAAACATGTGGAGCTAGATTGTCATAAAGTTCGGGAAACCATTGCAGGTTGGGATTTTGAAGACTTTTCATGTAGATAATCAAAACCAACATGCTGATATATTAACAAATCCATTAGCATCCTCATCATTTCACTACATTTTGTCAAAAATGTCAACTTCAAGCTTTTATTTTCCTTCAAAGTCATCAAATTAAATCTTGAGGAGGGTGTATTAGAGTGAGTATTTGAGTGTACTTAATTGGTTAGTTAGAGTTGGTTAATGGTTGGTTAAGGCGTTGTTAAGTTTGTTAATGACTATATACGTAAGACATTGTACACTTTACAGATTAATGAGAAAAGTTACATTTTACATTCCTTTCTCTCTTCACTCTTCTCTCATAACAATATCCAAGTCCGACACCATCCTCTATACTAATCCCTTGAAAGTCTCTATCTATGGCGAGCATGCTTACCCAACTACGGTAGCACGATACTCCCCAAGTGGCGAGTGGATTGCTTCCAGTAATGTATCGACAACGATCGATCGTTGCCTACGATGATGGCAAAGGGAAATCTCTTGTTCGTGCTTTCATGTGAGAAGTATTTTCTTTGGTTCTTATATGATTTTGATATTTCGTGCTTGTGATAATCTTTTCCGTAAAAGCTTAATGAAGAGGATTCAAGTTAAAGTCCATTTGCAGTTGTTGCTTGACTCGTGCTCATAATAAAGAATATGTGATTTTGGTAAAATGAATAAAGAAGATGAAATTTGTTACATTGGATATGTTGAATCGGAGCGAACTGAACTTAGCTTATAATTTTTATGCTGATACAAATCGAATTGAGCATTCTTGGCTCATTGCATGTCTCGTACTCTTTGAATGGAAATTCCGAAAGTAATAAATACATCTCTGTAAAGTGGGATTCGAGATCAAAAGTGAGAGAATTTTATTGACATTCCACACGGGTTCTTAGCTGCGTTTTCAAGCCAACTAGATCATTCCGCATTGTAACGATGTGAGATTTTCACCAAATGGAAGTAAGTTCATTAATGTTAGTTCATATAAAAAGGGAATAATATATGATGGAAAAACTTGTGAATAATCTCTTATGAAGAAGGGCAAAAAGGTAGCATATACGTAGTTAGGTGGAGTCCTGATGGTAAACAGGTACTATGTTACGTCTGTTTGTTGTATTGCATTTTCTCAGTTATTGTCTAACTTTGTCATATCAGACGTAAACTAAGTTAGGCCTGAACAAGATATATTAGGATATGAAAATAAGGTAATTTGGTTCTCACTTCAGTTATTTTCACATGTAGGACTTGTCACCTTGAATTTTGCAATGTGACTTTGGCGTTTGTAAGAGACAATGGAGATACTCCACCTGAGAAAGAGTCTTATCTTTTTGGACCTGTGCCAAAACCAATCAGGCCAAATCACCAGAACCAATTTCAGCTCCAAAAGCCCAAGTCCATCAAAATCCCAACTGCAACAATGTCGTCTTCAAGCTCTTACAATAAGACAAAAACAAAAATGAGCAACAAAATTGCAGAGCAACATAATTGCAAACTGGGTGTTTTAGCAAAAGCAGTAGACATCTATTCAATTAAGCTACACAACAAATATCAATTATTGATCAAGCAATAGAAGAATGACAAGTGAATTACGGCAACCTTACAATTTTTGTCTATTTAATCAAATCATATTGTTTCAGTTTTGTAAGCATTAATGAATAAATAAATCAGTTCATAAAATCTTTCTGTTCATAAAATCTTTCTTTCAAAAACTCTGTTCTTGCTTTCTTGGTATCATAGCCATGGAGACTCAAATCTACCCCACTCTAAATATTTCTAACTGTGTTCCTACAAAACTCATATAAAGAAACTACATTATGTGGAAGAATAAATTCGAATCTTTTCTAGTTGGACACGGGCTGATGGGTTCATCAATGGTGTGTTCCAGAGAACGGAACCAATAATAGTGATTCTTGGAATCACAGGAGATGGCACTGCTCCAAACCCAAAATACCTTGAATGGTAACGTGATGACCATGTCGTGAAAGCTTGGCTACTGGGTTCCTTTTCTGAAGATATACAGAGTGTTTTGGTGAACTTCACAAAATCTCATGAAGTTTGGAGTACCTTGGCTAATCATTTCAACATGGTGTCGTCTTTAAGGCTCTTTGAGCTTCAAAGGAAGTTGCAGAAAACTCATAAAGGAGAAAAACCCATGGTAGACTACCTAAAGGAAGTGAAGACACTTTGTGATGAGTTATCCTCCATAAGTAGTCCTGTTCCAGAAAACATAAAGATTTTTGATGCGTTACATGGTCTTGGAAGAGAGTATGAGCCTAGTAAGATAACTACTGAAAGTTCTATGGATACTCATCCAAGTCCCACCTTTGAAGATATCATACCAAGGCTAACAAATTATAACAACCGCATTCAAGCTTACACAACAAAATTATGTCTCCTCACACATATAATACCATCAGATCTAGAGGACAAACTATATACTATGGTGATGGCTATTTAATAAGAGGAAAAGGTTTCCCTCAATATTTCTCTTCATCTAGCTCCTCAAAAGGATTTTTTAGTACATGTGGTGATGAAAACATACCTACTTGTCAGATCCATGGAAAACTAGGGCACCATTCGCTCAAATGTTGGCATAAGTTTGATTATGCATATCAAGTAGAAGATGTGCCAACAACAATGGTAGCCCTAAGAATGGTACCCAGACACATGAGCCTCTGCGCACATCACCAACTCCCAACACAATCTTCAATACTCACAACCTTACCATGGCACTGATGCAATAATGGTGGGAATGGAGATTTTCTGCTAATCACACATTGGTTCTACTGTTTTACCTTCATCCTCAAATAAGCTACGTTTAAATGATGTGCTAATATGTCCTGACATTGCTAAATATTTACTTAATGTTTCAAAGATCACAAAAGATTATCCATGTGCTTTTGAATTTGATAATGATGGTGTGATAATTGAGGACAAGGTAACACAGAAGCTGCTAAGTCTGGGCAAAAGCCTTGAAGAACTGTATGTGCTTAAAGATGCGCCAACTCAAGTTCATTTCTCTTCAAGACAGACTACTACAAGTGAAGATATTTGGCACATAAGGTTGGGTCATCCTAATGCACAAGTTCTACATCAACTATCTACGAACAAACTCATCTCTATTAAGTCTGTAAACAGAGAAAGAGTAGTAAACTGCCTTTCTTTCCTTCTATTTTTTATGCTTCAAAACCCTAGAGAGGATTCATTGTGATCTCTGGGGGCCATCACTTATAATATCTATGCAAGGATTTAAATTTTATGTTGTGTTTATCGATCAATGAACAAAGTTTTTCTGGTTCGATCCATTGAAATCAAAGTCATATTTCTTTTCCACTTTCTATATGTTCCAGAAATTTGTGGAAAATCAGTATAACACTAAAATTTATATATTTCAGTGTGATGCTGGAGGAGAGTTTATCAGTACTAAGTTCTTAAACCATCTTTCTATTAGTGGCATTAAGCAACAAATATCTTTCCCATATACCCCTCAGCAAAACGGTTTAGCAGAAAAAAGCATATGCACATCACAGAGTTAGGCCTCTCTATGATGTTTGATAGTTCAATGCCACAAAGGTATTGGGTTGAGACATTTTTCACAGCAAATTTCTTGATTAATTTTCTCACCACTTTTGCTTAAGAAGACAACATCAGTCCTTATTAAAAGTTGTTTGGCAAAGTACCAAATTACACTTCTCTTAGATCTTTTGGGTGCATCTGCTATCCTACCCTAAGAGACTATGTATCTCACAAACTTGAGACTAGATCATTTACATGTGTTTTTCTGGGTTATAATGATAAGTACAAAGGCTATAGATGTNAGTCTATATCAGCCAGCATGTCCTATTTGATGAAACTTCTTTTCTCTTTTTCAGGCAAATACAAGTCTTACCATCCTACACTCTCTTTTCAGGCAAATACAAGTCTTACCATCCTACAGAACATACTACACTACTTAAAGCCTGGAAAAGAAGTTTCCAACATGCTACTCCATAAACTACTTCTGCATCACCTCAAGATAATTCACCAGGTTCAGAAGTTGTGTCTCAACTAACACCTTTCCAGATAGTTATTCCCTTGGCTTATGTTCCTCCAACTCATTATGAAATACTATATTTACCTACCTTACCATTTATTTCTTCATCACCAGATCATCAGCTTGAAATGAATATTGTGGTTCAAGGGGAGAGTTTTGTGTGTACGACTGGTAGGTCTAGAATTTAATCCTAAACTATTACTGCAGAGAAGAGTTCAATGTAGCATAGTATAGGGTATCGAATCCACAGAGACCAGAATAGTACACGAATCAGTTTCAATTCAAATCAAGATAAAGAGGAATAATAAAGTTGATTGTGATCAGAACGGTAAATTAAAATGGTTTAAACTTATAAAATAAAAGCGTCAGGTATCAGGGAAACCACATGTAATCAGGATTGAAAGTCAATTTATCATGCAGAGATTTTCTTTGAAAATAGTTCTCAACTCAAAAGACAATAACAGATTAATCTCCTCCCGAAGTATTAGATCCCAACAATCGAATTACTAAATACAAACTCCCGCCATATTTAAACAATTAAATTATGCAATGATTTCAAATTCTATATTTTCATAAGCATCAAAGAAAATACTCCCGCAAGCAGAGAAAATTATTCATCTAGACTAGGTCAGATCTCTAAACCAAATCCCTTTGTGTTTATTAACCTAATATCAATGAACTAAATGGCCAGTTTAATTCAAACATTAATAACAAGTCTAGAGACTAAGAACCTAACAATTATTATCCCCTTATGACAAATCTAACAATCAAACCCTGATTTCCCTGAGAAACCCTAAAACCTAACTAGTGAACTACTCAGACATTGACAAGCAAAGACAAATTAATATAATTGAAGAACTCATAGTTGCAAAATAATAATAGATATGGAAATAGGGTTCAGAAATCTTCTCCCAAATACAGAGTTTTGAATCTCCTCTCCGTCAGTAAAATTTCTAATCAAAATAAAGCTTAGTTCTAAAAACCTAAAACATAATGTATTTATAGGCTAAAAAAGTAAAATAACTAAAATAGGAAAATTGGGATAACTTGAGGACTTGAATGCAAATTTTGGAAATTTTCTACTTGTTCTCGGGTATTCCAGGAGCAAATTCCCGATCGGGCACTTCTTTTCCCGATCGTGCACTCCAGGATATTCTTGCGCGATCTTCTTCTGCGAGTCAATTTGACCAGTCTTCAGTAAAATAGCCATAACTTTTTATTGCACCGATGGATCGACTTCAAACCACTTCCATATGAAAGCTAGCTCACGTGGCTATCTTGTGTCAAAATTTAAGCTTCATCCATCGGTAGGAACATATAAAAACATTGCTAAACTTCTGACCCTTCTGCTGGACTCTGCATCTGCATATATTAATTTGCATCCGTTTTGTGCAGAAATCCGTCTTTTTGTTCCAAAATGACCCAAACACCTAGAAAACCTGTAAAAGATATCAAATTTCAAGGAAAACACTCGGATAACGCTTAATAACAAACATAAATGCTCACTAGAATGCGTTAAAACCGAGTAATATCAACGACGGGCTTTGATCCTGCTTCTATTGACAACATCTCTTCATCTTCTTCTGACAGGTCAATCAACTCAGGTTCAGTGCAACAAGTACCTCCACTACAGCAAAAGTCACATCATATGGTAACTAGATTAAAGGTTGGTATTCGAAAACCAAGCCCCAAATATATTCTGCTTACACAGAAGATTTCCTACCCAGAACGTAAAACAATTACAGTAGCCTTAAAAAGGCTGGAAACAAGCTATGCAAGATGAAATTAAAAATTGTAGAGACACAAATACTTGGTCTATGGTTCCACTTGAGCCATCAATGCATGTTTTAGGCTGCAAGTGGATATTCAGAACTAAACTAAAAGCTGATGGAAGCTTAGATAAATTAAAGGCCAGGTTAGTGGCAAAAGAATTTCATCAGGAAGAGGGTATTGATTACTTAGAAACATTCAGTTCAGTGGTTCTACAACAATTAGATTAGATCTACATACTACTACAATCATGAATTGGGTATTCAAACATTTATATGTTAAAAATGCATTTTTCCAACGTAGTCTATCTGAAACAATGTTCATGAAGTAACCTACTGGATTTATTGACAAAACAAAGCCTACTCATGTTTGTAAACTTCACAAATTACTCTATGGACTCAAGCAGGCTCCTAGAGAATGGTTTGATAGGTTGAGTACATACTTACTAGAGTATGGTTTTGTTTGCAGCAAAAAGGGATCCCTCACTATTCATCTATAATAAAATTATGATGTTGTTATGATCTTGCTTTATGTCGATAATATGGTCTTAACAGAAAATGACAACATTTTGATTTCAAGTCTGCTAGATGAAATGAACAAAGAATTCAGAATGAAAGACATGGGAAAATTACATTACATTCAGGCTAAAGTCTATGATCATGGACTATTTCTATCATAGCAGAAATATGTTGAAGACTTACTACTTATAGTTGGGATGCAAGACTGTGCACCTATTGATACTCCACTTCCTCTTCAACTTCACAAGGTTCTAGCACAGTATGAATACTTTCCAAATCCTACGTACATCTCTTGTCTTGCTACTAAGTTCCTATATCTAACCTTGACAAGACCAAACATACAGTTTTCAGTAAACTATGTCTGCTAGAAAATGCATGCACCATCACTCTCAGACTTCACACTACTTAAACACATCCTACGCTACTTGAAAGGTACAATAGTTATGGGTATCTCCTTCAACAAGAATTCAGATTTTCCCTTACGAGCCTATAGTGACTCTGATTGGGCTGGTTTCCATTAAAACAAAAGATCTACAGGAGGGTTTTGTACTTTCTTGGGAAACAATATCATCTCCTGGTTATCCAAAAATCCTTCCACTGTTGGGGTCAAAAAAGGTCACGACAAAATTGATGCTTCACAACCGTCGATCCAAGCATCAAATCGCGCCAATTCCAATCAACGAAACAAACTAAATAAAGTCGTGATACTTCTGAAAGGTCAAAGGAAATACGTTTCGGAAGAATTAGATAATAATAGTTAAATAGCTAAGCGACTATTTTGTACTCTTTTTTCCTTAGTCAAGAAGGTTTTACCTCTCTGGGTTTTCCTATCACTAAGGTTGTAACGAGGTAAGATAATCCGCTTACGTCTAGTTTCGAAGTTGAAACTAGCATACTTTAGATCAATGTCCGAGAAGTATGAAAGACTTCAACATATACATTTTGTAACAACAACAAGTAAATCTTGATCTTAGACAAATGTTTTAGTTCAAAATACCATTTACAGAAAAGCAAAAATACTACGTTGAACAACTGACGTTCTGCAAGCTGACTTAATCTCAAACCTCCCAAC
This sequence comes from Iberis pinnata, assembly GCA_900406425.1. NCBI lineage: Eukaryota > Viridiplantae > Streptophyta > Magnoliopsida > Brassicales > Brassicaceae > Iberis > Iberis pinnata. Next base: position 17,383 of record OVBE01000476.1, read on the forward strand.
TCTCGTTTCGTATCAATCCGAGTTTCCGTTGGAATTCTGCAATAAAAATCATAAAACTCGTGCAAAATGGTTTCGGTTAACTTAACCACCAGAGTTACCTTAGCTATACGATTATCTTCTACGACTTGCGAAAGAATCATGAAATATTTCCATATTAAATTAATCAGATAAAACGATAATGGTTAACCGAAACATCTAAGATTATCTTGACTATACGATTAAAACCATCATTCTTTACAACAATAATGAGGACGCACTCGTATTTATCAATCGTATGAAACGATAACGGCTAATTTAAACGCTGACGTTATCTCACTTATACGATTGATATTATTGTTTTGCAAAGTTTCTATCGTATCATCGTGAGAAAGGCCGGTCCTCCGATAAGAACCATAAAAATCTCCTAACCTAACCGTAAAATGACTCAACAAGGCCGAAAGCACTATAATGGCCCACTTACGATTCCAGGCAAGAATCTAGCCCAAGTGGAATGATGTCGCGACTTATCATGCAAGCCGTTAAGAAATGGAAATAATCTAGGAAAAGGAAGATTTCTGCGGAAGAACGGAAGACAGAAAATAAAGACGGACTAACCTGAAGCCTATATAAGAGAAATGAAGAGGAAGAGCAAGACATGTTCAATTATCCACACCGAAATACTTAGGGCTATAGATTATTTTTCCGTTCTTAGCAGTGAATTGCGACTCAATTAGGTTATTCAAAGTCTCTGTTGTTAGATCTAGTATACTCGCCGACAGTTTTTACGGCAAAGACTATCACATGAATGTAACACGTTCACGAGATTCAGAATAAAACTTCTTTTTGCCCTCTTTCATATTCTTAAATTCGTGTTCTTATTACTTGTTTTTGTATTATGAACTTGCTTACGTTTAACTCACAGAAATCCAGGATCACTGGAAAATTAGGCTTTTCTCTTATTTTTTTTTAACTAACGGAAATCAACCGTGTGAATTTCGGTTCCCACAGTTTGGCGCTAGAAGGAGGGGGCAAGCGATTTCTTTCACGTCAATAAACAAGTTCAGACATTGCTACTGTAAATTAAAACTAACAATCAGCTCATGAGGGTGCTCCACCAAATGACAATGTTTATAGCACTCCGCCAACAAACATTACCGCAGTCAATGCCGAGGCAACAACAACGCCAGTTGGCGAGCTGATTTATTCTCAAACCTCCCATATTTTGTTTCGTATCACTCTAAGTTTCCGTTGGAATTCTACAATAAAAACATAAAACTCGCGCAAGTCCCGAATTAGTTGTATAAACGGTTTTGGTTATCTTAAGCACCGGAGTTACCTTAGCTATACAATTATCTCCTATGACTTGCGAAAGAATTGTGAAATCTTTCAGTATGAAATTAATCGTATAAAATGATAATGGTTAATTGAAACATCTAAGATTATCTTGACTATACGCTTAAAATCGTCATTCTACGAAATGGTCATGAGGACGCGCCCGTATTTATCAAATATATGAAATGATAACGGCTAACTTAAATGCTGACGTTATCTCACTTATACGATTGATATTATCATTTTGCAAACTTTTTATCGTATCTTTGTGCGATAGGCCGGTTCTCCGATAAGAATCGCAAAAGCCTAAACCGTAGAATGGCCCAACGGGACCTAAAACACGATAATGGCCCACTTACGATTCCAGGCGAGAATCTAGCTGAACTGCAATGACGATCGCGGCTTGTCCCGCAAGTCGTGAAGAAATAGAAGTAATCCAGAAAAGGAAGATTTCTCCAGAAGAATAAACTACAAAAGGAAGATTTCCGCAGAAGAACGAAAGACGGAAAAGAAAGACGGACTAACCCTGAAGCCTATATAAGAGAGATTAAGAGGAAGAGCATGACACATCCAGTTATCCACATCGAAATACTTAAGGCTTTAGATTATTTTTTTGTTCTTACTAGTGAGTTGCGACTCAATTAGGTTATTTAAAGTCTCCATTGTTAGATCTAGGATGCTCACCGACAGTTCTTACAGCCGAGACTATCACCTTATTGTAACATGTTCACAAGATTCGAAATAATACTTCTTTTTCCCTCTTTCGTATTCTTAAATTCGTGTTCTTATTACTTGTTTTTGTATTTTGATCTTATTTACGTTTAACTCACATAAATCCAGGATCTCTGCAAAATTAGGGTTCTCTCTCATTTTTTTTTTAACTAACGGAAATCGACTATGCGAATTTCGATTCCCACATCCACTGTATCCAAAATCTCAACAGAGGCAGAGTACATGAAGTTATCCGAAACAACATTAGAATTAACTTGGGTCAACTAGTTAATGTAGAATTGGGCATGCCTCAACCTCGAAATCCTGATCTCTATTGCGATAATCAGTCTTCAGTGTACCTCACTGCCAATCTTGCCCTTCACAAACGCAATAAGCACTTTGATACAGACTTCTACTATGTCCGTGAAAGAGTGGCTCTTGGTGCTCTGACAGTCAATCACATTCCAAACCAGCTGAAAATTGCTGATATCTTCACAAAATCTCTTGCATACACACCATTTTTCTCTCTTAGATACAAATTAGGAGTCGATAACCTGGAAGCTTCTCCGACTTCGAGTTTGAAGGGGAGTGTAAGAGACAATGGAGATGCTCCACCTGAGAAAGAGTCTTATCTTCTCGGGTCTGTGCCAAAACCAATCATGCCCAATCACCAGAACCAAATTTAGCTCCAAAAGCCCAACTCCTTCCAAACTCTAGCTGCAATATTGTTGTCTTCAAGCTCCTGCAATAAGACAAAAAACACAAATGAGCAAGAAAATTGCAGAGCAAGAATATTGCAGAATGGTTGTTAAAGAAAAAAAATAGAGAGGTGTTCAATCAAGCTACACAACAAATATCAATTATTGACCGAGCAATAGAAGAATGACAAGTGGATTCGGGCAATCTTAGAGTTACAAATTCTATCTATTTAATCAAATCGAATTGTTTTAGTTTTGTAAGCAGTAATGAATCAATAAATCGGTTCGTAAAACCTTTCTTTCAAAAACTCCGTTCTTGCTTCCAGGGTTTAGGGAAATAAATTTTGGGGTCTCTTATTCACACTTTGGAAGAATGTATTTAATAATCTTACGTTAGGATTTAAAAAGCGAACGGGTCTATATTGTGTGGGACTAGCAGTGACTAATATTATTTATTTTATCTTGTGTAGAGTGTAGTTGATCTAAATGCTTATTTAGAATACTTACAAGCTTTTTAATGAATGAAGCAACTAATTTGCGTTCTTTCACTCTGTAATAATTATCCAGGATTTCTTATAAAGATGATCAATGCACAAACGAATAATCTATCAACATTGGAACCAAAAGATCTAATTGTTTCTCCTTGGTGATAAAGTGGTGTCAACTATCAATCTTGGGTTCATTTTCACTGCTTTGGCATGGAAAAAAGCCATAATGGTGGTCAAGACGGTAAACTCCATTTGTATTCCATCAACGGTTACTGTCTCACAGAGGCGCTATCAGCGTTATACGTTAGTCTCCAGATTTCTCTATGTTAGCATCAACTGATTTGAACAGAGAAGCGGTTGTGTGGGACAGAGAGGCAACTAAGATTTTGTAGAACATATCAATGATTTTCTAGCACGAACGCTGGTCTCATATGGTCTCCAAATAGCACAATGGTTGCAACATGATCCTTAGACACTTGCGTGATTGTGTGTGAAGTGGATAAATCTTACCTGCTTCCACACTCATGACCATAAAAGGGGCTCACTTAGGTGGAGTTTATGGTTTGGGTTTTGCTGATGATTTCCATGTTGTGAGTTATGGTGCAGATGCTTGTATCCGGTTTTGGAGTTTTAACTCCACATTAAGACTTGAGATATACTATAAAGATCTCTGGAACCTCATCTTCTTCTATTTTTGAAGGCTTTGGATTTCCGTTTGACAGTGGTCTTTGGCTGTGCTTGTGTGCACGTCTTTGTTTTTGAATATCTTTGTAAAAAAATGATACTTTATGTTTTGTATGTAACTTTTTAATTGTGAAAATGAGTTTTTGAGTCAGAACTGAAAAAAATAACAAACTATTTTTTTCTTCTCATTACCATAGATTCCTACAGAGAATGAAACTTGAGATTGTGTTGTGTCTTCTCATGGATTTTGGGGTCTAATATACGATTACTTCCTTTGTTTTTCTTTGTCCCAAACACGCTTTACCATTGTAAAACTCCTATGTGAAGTTTGCCAAAGAGTATTTAAGAAGAATTTATCTCTTACGTCAAAATTAGTGATGTTGAAATAGGGAGATCCTGTTTAGATCCAACACGTTTTCGGTTTCTTACACTAATAAATTATTATCATTGAGTATGTAAATACAATATTCGCATCGACAAAACTACTGTGATAATAAGCCTATTAGGGTTTTGTGTTGTTCGGAAAAGGGAGTTGGCATTCATGTCAAACTCGCATAGGTGGTAGATTAGTTGAAATTTGAGAAAAAGACCGCAAAATTGCTAGCATTGTTAATTCAACCACAAAAACAGGCTAGTTTTTTGGATGGTTGGTCATCAGGGCCATCTCATATAGGTGAGCAGGGAGTGCGACCGCTCCGAGGTTTCGACTCGTGTTCTATTGATTTAGGGGTTTTTTTATAATTTTTAAAAAATTAGATATATAATTTTTATAAATTTTATATAAATTAAAAACAAAATATCCAAAAATTATATTTTACTCAAAAACCTATAAAATTTTTGAGCCGGTCATACTTGATTATTTGTGTTAACTCCTTAGAATATGTTATGAATATTGAATTGTATCATAGTAGTTTCGTATAAAGGGGCAAAATGTGTCCCCCGTAAGCCAATGAAATTTGTCGTCTCATTTTGAACCTAAAACTCATCTTAAACCGTGTAGCATGTCATGATTATGTCTATAGCCGCATCCGATTCTTCAAAGCAGTTTCTCGCACATATTGTTCTATTTTCATTCTTAATTATGTTGTAGAGTTTGCTAAGTTATCTATTTTGTTGTTACTATTAGAGATATCCATTTATACCATCAAAAACGTTCATTTAGAATACAATGAATTTTTTTTTACCATACAATGATATATTTTGGTTTATTTTATTATAACTATATAGTTTTTTGGGGAATTCTCAAAAATACCACCAAAAACTAGTTTTATTCCAAAAATACCACACACTCCCAAAAGTTCCAAAAATACCACCAAAATGTTTTTGTTCCAAAAATACCACAAAATTTGAAATAACTTTAAAACTTCAAATTTAAACCCTAAAACCTCAAAATCAAACCCAACCCCTTTAAAACTAAACCATAAACTCTATTTAGTGAACTCAAACTCAAAATTTTAAATTCTAAACCCTTAAAAATCACTTTTTATGTTTGTGGTATTTTTGGAACATTTGAGAGTGTGTGGTATATTTGGAAATTTTGGGAGTGTGTGGTATTTTTGGAATTTGAACTTCTTTTGATGGTGTTTCGAGGAATTTCTCTAGTTTTTTTTTACTAATGTATTATAATTTTTGTTGGAAATCACATTTTATGTATTTTTTTTTTTTACAAACCCTAAATAGATTATAGGGTCATACTACCATTTATTTAATCACATGGCCATATATTTTATAATCTGATAAAATATATGATGTTAAATGATAATGAATGTTGGGTATGAGTTTAGCACCATGGACAAAGTCCGGAAGATGCCAAGCCCATTAAGCAGTCCATGGACCATGCACATTAAAAAAAGGACAAGGCCCATGACGAACCCACATGAAGCTTACCAACTCGGAGCAGTTGTTGACCTATGGGTTAGTCCGTACTAGCCTAGGTGCCGAGCTATCCACCAACTCCATATAATTGTAAGACGAATGATGATTACAAACATCACTATAAAAGAAGATTGAAGATCAAAGTGAAAGTAGACGATAAATCCGGAGAGAAAATGTAGTGAGAGATACTAGATAGAAGAATCAAAAAGAACAAATAGAAAACACTTAGAAAATATAACTTAAGTTTGAGCTAGTCCGACCTATGGACGATCTCAATTATCTTTGTAAAGAATCAATAAAAGCAGTTTTCTTTTCAAAGACAAACCTAAATTAGGGTTTTAGGATCCTTGATTCAACAATGAAGGATATTAATTATGGAACTACCATCGTACGCCTAATTACTAGTTTCAAGAAAACACATATGTGATGTTGAAAAGAAGCGCAAAGTTCAAAGCCCAAGTTTAACCTAATTTACATTGTGAATAATCTATATAAACTTTTGTAGCCTTCTTTGTGTTTCTCAACTCAATACAATAATCTTCTTCATTCTCTTTTTTCTCATAATCTTACATGGTATCAGAGCAATAAGCTCCTAATCTCGTTTCCGCATAAACCCTAATCTCCTTTCATAGATCTGAAAACCTAACAGCTTTGTCACGTTTTGTTCTGGAGAACATTTAAACACTCAAACGTGGTCCGATATTCCTGAAAATTTTAGGTAAGTTTCGTGACTCGTTGATCTTGATATTCAACGGTGAAGATTAGATTTCAACAGTTTTTTTGTGAGATAATCGAGTTTTAGCGTCGCTGTTCGCTACAGTGGCGAGTTCAGATTTCTGCAAGAGTTGTCTTGAGTGTTTGGGAAATCCAACGGTGAGTTTATATCCGTTTGAGCTGAAATTTTTCAGAAGTGTTACTGACTTGTTTATCTAGGATTTGAGCGGTGGGGATTTTATTTGGTGACCAGAATCTTAGTAAGTTTTTGGGTCTTTTGGAATCCTAATCTTTTTCTCCTAAATCGATCTTATTCGAAGGTTTTCAATGGAGGACAAGGAAGATTCAAGGCAGAAACTCGTAACTCTCAAGGGGGTTAACTATTTTCTATGGACTCGAACTCTCAAGACTTATCTACGTGGTCGTGTTTTATGGAATCATGTGGTTACACAGAAGTATTCTACTAAGAAAATTGAAGCCAAAGGTGATAAAGAACTCACTGGTGAAGAGGAAAAGTGGTTCAAAGAGAACAGCAAAGCCCTCAGCATCATTCAACAAACCCTAGATCCACGATTGCTTGAAGGATATTCCTATTGCAGCACTGCAAAGGATCTATGGGATTCTTTACAAAAGGTGTTCGGTAACCTCTCAAATTTGAGCAGGGTATATGAAGTTCAGAAAGCCATCAATGAGTTGGCACATGAAGAAATGGATTTCTCTGAACACTTTGGGAGATTCAAATAACTTTGGGATGAGTATGAGATGCTCAGACTCGTGACCACAAATCTATATGAGATTCTAGAGAGGAGAGAGCAAGATCAAGTCTTTAGTCTTCTTCTCACCTTAAACTCATCGTACAAGGACGTGATTCAACATATCCTCATATCAGACAAGCTACAACTTGATGACGTTTGTGCAAAGCTCCAGAAAGAGCATGGATCCTTAAGCCTATTCTCTAGCAAGAAAGAAAAAGGTAAAGATTTAGCACTAGCGAACAAGGTGAGTTACAAGCCATCTGAAGATAGGAAGATTCTTATGTGTGATCACTGCAAGAAGAAGGGTCACATCAGGGAGAAGTTTTGGATTCTTTATCCACATCTCAAGCCAAGAAAATTCAAGGATTTCAAAGCCAACTACTCTCAAGAAGAAGAAGAAGCGGAAAAGGGANTGTTGAGGAAGCCAGCACCTCCATATTTTCCTTCCAGGATGAGTATGAGAAGAAGTATGACCTCGACGCTCTCATCAAAGCCCTGAAAGGATATGGTAAGACGTCATGTATCTCTTTAAATGCTGAAATTTCTCAGAATACCAATTATAATAGATTCTGGAGCAAGTCATCATATGATTAGTAATGCAAATATGATTAGCAATATAAAACCGGCTTTTGGGAATGTAATCATAGCAAACGGTAGTAAAGTTCCGGTTAAAGGACTAGGTAATCCGAATATGTTTGCTAGAGATTTAAATTGCTTGGTTATTTTTAGTCCTAACGAAGTTTGGTTCCAGGGTATTAGTTCTGGAGTCGTGATTGGTAAGGGAGCAACCAAAGGAGACCTTTATGTCCTCAAAAAGTTGAACTCAAGCCCCGATTTATGTGAAAAATTTTCTATTGCTTTTCATTCTGTTATTACTGATTTAAACAATGTTTTATGGCATGCTAGGCTTGGCCATCCAAATTATAAAGCCTTAAGTTTAATGTTTCCACGTGTTAAGTTTGATAAATTTTTTGAATGTGAAGCGTGTATTCTTTGAAAACATAGTCATTCAGTTTTTCCCAAATCAAATGTGGTTTATGAAAATTGTTTTGATCTTGTTCATTCAGATGTTTGGTCTTCTCCATGTGCATCTAGAGAGACCCATAAATATTTCGTTACATTCATAGATGAAAAATCGAAATACATTTGGGTAACTTTGCTTGCATCAAAAGATAGGGTCTTATAAGCATTCAAGAATTTTCAAAGTTATGTGACTAATCAATACAATGTGAGAATTAAGGTTTTCAAGTCAGATAACGGAGGAGAATACACGAGTAGTGCATTCAAAGACCATCTCGCAAATCATGGAATCATACATCAAACCAGCTGTCCATATACACCTCAACATAACGGTGTAGCCGTAAGAAAGAATAGACATCTGATGGAGATCACTAGGGCCATGGTGTTTCACAACAATGTTCCAAAACGTTTTTGGTCGGATGCTGTGATCACGACATGTCATCTCATCAACAGGATACCAACACAAATCCTTGATGATATATCCCCTTATCAGGTTCTCAATAAAAGAAAACCATATCTTAATCACTTATGTGTGTTTGGTAGTGTGTGTTATGTCATGATTCCAGATAATCTAAGGAACAAGCTCGAACCAAAGAGTGTCAAAGCCATGTTCATCGGCTACTCAAGCACTCAGAAAGGATATAAGTGTTATGTTCCAGAAACTCGACGAGTCATGATCTCTAGAGATATCAAGTTCATTGAAGGTACATGGTTCTATAAAGACAAAGATTGGAGAAGTCTAAAAGATCTATCCGAATTGGTCTTCGATAGAGCTACAAACCTCAAGAACTTGATGAAAAACCTTGGTATTGATCTACATGAAGATAGTGACGTTGAAGAAGCTCCTGTCCAGACTATACAAGAAGCTGAAATTCATCCCCATCTTGATCATGAGGGGGAGACACATACTGATGAAACAAATTCTCTCTCGTCTCACGATAAAGATGAAGAGCATCTGATTGCTCATGCTCAAGATGAAGATGAATTTGAAACTGAGAACGAAACCGAACCAGAATCGGTTCAACTAGTACTAGACCTAAGTTTCCATCTTAATGGACAGACGACAAAGTCTACTACAACAACAACTCAATTGCTCATCCAATTCAAGCAGTATGTTCTCTTGCATCATTCCCTGAAGAACATCAAGTCTTCTTAGGAAAACTTGATGCAAACTTTGTTCCAGATACTTATGAAGAAGCGATGGAAATCAGAGAATGGAGAGAAGCTGTTGGAGAGGAAAACAAAGCAATGGTGGTTAATGAAACTTGAGATGAAGTCAACTTCCCTAAAGGAAAGAAGACGGTTAGCTCAAGGTATGTTTTCACGATCAAGTACAAGAGTAACGGAGACCTAGAAAGATATAAAGCAAGACTTGTGGCAAAAGGCTTTACTCAGACATATGGGAAGGACTACCTTGATATGTTTGCACCGGTAGCTAAGCTCCATATTGTACGGATTCTATTCTCACAAGCTACGAATTAAGATTACATAATTTACATATTTTGACTTTAACAGATGTAAAAAAAAAAAGAATACTTTAGAGTGCCTCAATCTAACAATCAAGAAATTGGACCTAGAAGCCATGAGGGCCTCAGTTTGCTTCTCGTGAAGCTTAATAACACCTTAATCTATCATCAGTATCATCCTCATCGCAATTACATTTCTAATCTCATTATATGTCGACCTCGTCTCAAAATCGAGAAAACCTCGGAATACCGTTTCAGTCTATAACCAATCTTTTCACCGAGATAAGTTTAAATTTAAGTTATGCTTATAATTAACTTTGATTATCACATCTTTCATCATAAAGATTACCTCTTCTAGGGTCTACCGGAAAAAACTTAAGCCAAGCTCAAAACTTGCACATGAATTACATTCATGAAATTCATAAGTTGAACTTATATCTAAACATTTAAACTCGATAGATCGAGCTAGACGTAAGCCATGATAAAGCTTCGCAAAAATTGTAAGTCGATCACTTGCATCAATTTCATATACCGATCTAGAATGTTAAAACTAAACTCAATACCTCACATAAATTCTCGGTAGACCAAACTCAAATCATACACAGAGTTTAAGCCGAGTTTACCTCGCATCTATGCTAAACTTGCATAGATAACAAAAATACAAAAAATCTAGTATTTTTTCAAAATTTTTATTTTTGAAGAAACGGTTCAAATTGACGAAATCGAAAGACAATCTCCTAAAGGTTCAACTACCTAATCCAAATTTGTCCGAGCTTGTTTTCTACTAATTCATCGAACTCGAAAGAGATTCGTTGAACTGAAGGGGAACTTACTATTGATGTCGGGTTTAGCACCCAATCAAGACCCAATCAATTTCGATATCATTTTCGCCAAAATTCCAACTCGTCAAAAAAGAAATAATGAGATAATAAATCGTGTCTAGATGTTGAAGAAAATAATGGGAATATCGAAGAATTATTAAAATTACCTAAAATCTCGGAGATATTTATGTAAAGATCCAAATGTGAATTTTTAGTTTATTATAAATATGCATATGCATTAGACCTAAAATAGATCGAGAAATTCATCTATTTTCTCTGAGTTAGATCGACATATGATCTAACTTATAAACTTTAAATTTAGTAAGGGCTAATTAGCTGTATATACATGTTTAATAATATTAGGTGTATATACAAAAGTTTTTATAATTAGTTTTTTCGGTTTTAATATGCATCTCATATCTCTAATCTAACGTTTCTCTCTCTCTCACACTTTCTTACACATGTTTTCTTCTCTCTTTGTCTCCCTCATTTTTTTCTAAATTTCATCCTCTTTCATTTTCTTTGCAAATAAAACCATATAAAAAAAAATTTAATCAGAAAAGTTACATAAAAACAGACACATGTTTATGAATCTAAATTAAACGGATTTATTAAGTAAAAAGTTTTATAAAGATCCGCAAAAATAAAGTCTATACGATTACTAGTCAAATAGTATATGCTCACTATGAGAATAGTTTTTTTTTTGTAATACTCATGTGAGTCTATTTGTAATCAGAATTAACAATTGATGTTTATAATTGTTCAAAGCAAACTCAATTATCCTCCCAAAAATGTTTAAACACTCACTTATAGCTTCCGTCCATTTTATCATACTAAAACCTAACGGACGTTCGTTGATGTGTGTGCATTTGCTTTTACGAGTAGAATTTAGAAATTTTGTTGTCATGCATACGTTTTCACGTGAAAGTCTAAGAAAGTGGGGGGGGGGGGAATGGCCCATTCTTTGGGTCCATGTGGACTCACTAATCTAGTTTTGTCCGTTTCTATGCGTCCATGTTTTTCTTGGCGCTCGCGTGGTGCGTTACTGCGTTTTATTCACATAACGTGGACCGAATTTTTTTTCCTTTGTCTCTTAGTTTGTGTAGTATTGTAGTTACTATTGGGATATATACATATAAAGATCTATATACATTGGTTTGAAACATTCTAATGAGGCTTTTATATTTTTAGGACTCTCAATTTATATAGTTTATGTAAATATACTAGCAAACGTTAACATATATAACTAAAGAGTATAAATACTTATAAAAAACTTTTATAATAAAGTGTTGATCCTCATAAACTTTTTTTATCATAGATTTTTTTTTCTTTTGATAAACTATGGAAGTTCCGAGTCTTTGACTCATAATCTCCTCTGATGCCCAGCCGTTGATAATACTTATTAAGGCGTAAATCACTCTTCCTAAAGGGTTTGAATTAGTGACATTGAACACTTCAAAGAATGTCTCAACCACTAGATCAAAGTCCTTTGGTTTATAGATTTTTAAAATGTAAGTTTATCTATATTACAATTTATTTAGTCTATATTTATTACACATTAAAAAAATTTGTAGCATATAAACTAAATTTTAGTATTTGTATATCATATTGGCCTTTGAAATCTAAACTCCAACTCTGTTTGTATTTTCGCTACAGCTATGTGTATAAAAAGCTTCTTGATCAGAGTTTAGAAAATCGAGAAGAGAAAGAAAGAAGACAGGGTAATTTGTAATTTATGTAATCTAAATAGTCTCTATTTAGGTTTGTGTGAGAAATATACCTAAATTCATATTTAAAATACACTATATGAATCGTAATTTTGTTTTGTTTGGAACGAATCTGCGTTGAATACATTTAAAAAAGATAATCCAAATAACATCTCTAGGTTTTGTAAATGATTCCTACTAAAATGGCAGCCTAAAAAACAAAGAGTGTCGGTAAACAAAAGTAAACATGCCTAAATGTGTAACTTTTCTACCTACCAACACACCCCGGAAAATTTCAGCCCTCATGTTACAAACCATTGTTGATAAAAGAAATAAACCATTGTTTATATATAATTCTTCCTCCAAATAACCCACCCATGATAAATTTATATTTATCAAGTTATCAATTAGAATTATTACTAATTAAGAAGATAAAAAAAGTGTTTAAAAAAACACATGTTTAAACCAAACCATACTGATAACAATTGAAGTTGTTGGTTCATGTGTTATTAAAAGCCTATAAATAAACCACTCAATAAAAAACAGTCTCGAAAGTCACTCTCCACCATGAGACACCCTCTCCTCCTTCTCCTCCTTATCTCTTCTCTTACCTCCGGCGAATCCTTGCCGTCAGTAAAATTAGACACCGGCGGTCTTAGTAGAAAGAGTTTCCCAAATGGATTCTTGTTCGGAACCGCCACGTCAGCTTACCAGGTCGAAGGTGAGACTCATCAAGATGGTCGTGGCCCTAGCATTTGGGACGCCTTCGTCAACATTCCTGGTAAGTTTCATACTATCAATTTAATTACTTTAAACACAATTGATTCAATTATACTTTCAGGGACTATCGCCAAAAATGCCACTGCTGAGCTAACAGTCGATCAGTATCATCGTTACAAGGTACTCAAACTAAACCACAAATTAAAGTCGAATGTGTTAATGTTGATAATACATTCATGATTATCAGGAAGATGTGGATTTGATGAAGAAACTAAACTTCGATGCTTATAGATTTTCCATTTCGTGGTCCAGAATATTCCCTGGTAACAACAAAAATATGGTTTTACATAAACTAGATATAACTTCATGCTTATTTATGAATGCAGAGGGAACTGGTAAAATCAACTGGAAAGGAGTTGCTTATTACAATAGACTGATCGATTACTTAGTTCAAAAAGGTATTAAAAATCATAACCTTTCCTTTCCTATACAATTATTGATTGGAGTAACGAATCTAATAAATATTATGCTTAGGGATTACACCATATGCCAATCTTTACCACTATGATCTTCCATTGGCTTTGGAAAACAAGTATAAAGGCTTGCTTAATAGACAAGTAGTGTAAGCACCAACCTTTAAGTCTCCTTTTCAAGATTCAAGATTCTCAAAGGTTTCAAACCTTTGAATGTGCAGGGAAGATTTTGCAGATTATGCAGAGTTTTGTTTCAAGACATTTGGAGACAGAGTGAAGAACTGGATGACATTTAATGAGCCGCGTGTGGTTGCTGCATTAGGTTATGATAATGGTATATTTGCTCCAGGTAGATGCTCTAAAGCATTTGGTAATTGCACTCAAGGAAACTCCGCCACCGAGCCTTACATCGTTTCTCATCACCTTATCTTGGCTCACGCAGCAGCCGCCCATAGATACCGCAAATCTTACCAAGTAAAACATTAACTTAATAACATGTTTCATATAATGTTTTGTATGTGATAGAATGAAATTTTTATAGGAGAAGCAAAAGGGAAGAATTGGTATTCTTTTAGATTTTGTTTGGTACGAGCCACTTACTAGAAGTAAAGCAGATAACTATGCAGCTCAACGAGCAAGAGACTTCCATATTGGATGGTAAATTAGTCAAATCATTGTGAGATGTGTTTACTAGATCTTAAGATTTTTTGTTTGGTGATGAAGGTTTATTCATCCAATAGTGTATGGAGAATATCCAAAGACAATGCAGAACATTGTGAAAGAGAGACTTCCAAAATTCACTCAAGAAGAAGTGAAAATGGTCAAAGGCTCCATAGATTTCGTCGGTATTAACCAATACACGACTTATTTCATGTCTGATCCAAATCTCAAAACTCCATCTAAGAATGTTGGGTATCAACAAGATTGGAACGTAGCTTTTGGCTGTAAGTTTCTATAAATATTGAATTTTTCTTTACAACCTTCAGATTTTGATTTTGATTATGATAGTGACTACTAGTATATGAATTTGAAAAATCTTTAATTTATACTTGCAGTTGCTAAGTTGGGGAAGCCAATTGGTCCAAGAGTAAGTGAAAATATACATTTTTCTTGATGTTTTTCTATTCATTTTTTCTCTAAGTTTTTCAATGATTTACCATAGGCTTACTCTTACTGGTTATATAACGTCCCATGGGGAATGTACAAGGCCTTGATGTATATGAAGGAACGTTACGGCAACCCAACTATGATTCTCTCCGAAAATGGTTTTAAACAAACAAAAATCTTGATATATATATATATATCTTTCAAGAGTTAAATGCTAAGAGTTTATACATGTTTGGACTAAATTTTCTAGGTATGGATGATCCTGGAAACGTTACTCTAGCTCAAGGACTACACGACACAACGAGAATCAAGTACTATAGAGATTATATAACTCAACTTAAGAGGGCGATTGGCGATGGAGCTAATGTGACTGGATATTTCGCGTGGTCCTTGCTTGATAATTTCGAATGGTTATCAGGATATACTTCAAGGTACGTACGTTCATTTAGTACCTAAATGAATCCAAGTCAGGAGGACTATGATAATTTGTTATAATGTAGTTTTATATATATATTTATTGTATAGGTTTGGGATTGTCTATGTTGATTACAAAACCTTGAAGAGATACCCCAAGATGTCTGCTCAATGGTTTAAACAACTTCTGAAACGAAACAACAGTTGATCTTCTCAAATGTGTTCATGAATGGATTCTGATTGTGAGGTTTGATTTGATTGCTAAGGAAATAATGGGGTCGTTTAGTCACTTTGTGTATTTCAAGGGGTGAATAATGCATTGTAACTTGTACCTTCGAATCTTTCCTTTTATTGGCCTTTCAAACCAAAATAAAAAGTAAAAAAGTTTTTTTTTATTTATTTAACCACATGTTTATATTAGAGTAAGAATCCAAATTAGAAATCCAATTAGAAAATGATGTTTGTACAAAAAAGTTGAACTAAACGAAATAGTTGAAGAATGTTAGGCAACTTTAGGGGTGGGTGTTCGGATTTTGGTTTGGGTTCGGTTCGGATAATTCGGATTTCGGATAATTCGGTTAGGGGCATATAGGAATCGTTCGGGTTATTTAAAAATTCGGTTCGGATCCATTCGGGTTCGGATCGGTTTTTTCATTTTTATTAGGATCTGAAATGGAACCGAAACTTCAAAATATCCATAAAAATTTCAAATTATCCGAACAACTTAGCTAAAATCCAACTTAATTGAATTAAAAATCCAAAATATTGGACAAAAACCCATAAATATCCTAGTTACCTTACTAAAAATGTATTTTTCTACATAAAATCCTAACTATCCGATCAAAATTACATATATAGTCATATATATACTAATTTTTCGGTTATACTTTCGGGTTTCGGTTCGGTTCGGGTTCGTATTCGATTTTTCGGATTGAGATATATAGGAACCGTTCGGGTTATTTGGAAGAACTTTTCGGTTTCGGTTTCTCGGTTCGATTTTGGTTCGGATTTTGGATTTCGGTTTATATGCCCAGGCCTAGGCAACTTAATTCGTTTTATATTAAAATTTAGAATAGCGATTGCAATACATGGAAAGAATATGAGATTTTGGAGATTCATTTAGGTGATTAGCGAAAGCTAACCATTTTTTTTTTTTTTTTGTATCATCGAAACAAATTTTTCGTTATCTGTTTTAAACACCGAAGAATAGTTAAAACATCATATTTGATAAATATTAAATTTACTTTAAAGAATTCATAAATATTTCAAAGCCACTTAGCGCTAGTCGCAAGGTGTTTGCTTCCTTTAGGCGGAGTAATTGGATATGCCATAATCATATTTGCTTTCAGATCAACAATATTAGAATTGATGTGTATTGTAAAAATTCTCATTATTCATTAAATAACAATTTAGAGATATATATAAGCTTCACTTAGTTTAATAGAGTATGTAACTAATTTAACTGACTAAACAGAGTAAACAAAATAACAAACTGTTAATTACACTCTAATAGACCTCTTCAAGTTGGAGTGGAGAGACTTGAAACTCTTAGTTTGAACAAGAGATTCAGAAACTGAGCTGGGTACAAAGGCTTGGTCAAGATATCTGCAATTTGGCAGTCCGTACGCACATGAACAAGCTTAAGAATGCCAAGATCCACCTTCTCCCGAACCGAATGGCAATCCATTTATATGTGTTTAGTTCGTTCATGGAAAATTGAATTGTTACCAATGGTTATAGCTGTCGTATAATCATAGTATAGAGAAGTAGGAGACTTTACTGGTAAGTGTAATTCTTGAATCAAAATACGCAGCCAAATAACCTCTTTGACAGCCAAAGACATACTCCTATACTGAGAGAGGTATTGTGCAGAAGGTGGTATTATCATCTAATGAGGAAGGGAAGAACTTTGTTGTTGTGTCTCTGAGACAAGTAAGTTCTAGATCATACTGAAGTGATAACACACCGCTTTGAGTTAATCTAATATTCCATCAATATGTGTGTTTTTCATCTTGCAGGTTCGGTCTCCATGTCTTGGAGATAAATTTTCAAGTATGCATGGCCAGAAGGGTGTGTTAGACTATCTAGAGGAATAGGAGAATTTTCCATTCACTATCCAAGGCATAGTTCCTGATATTGTGATAAACCCACATGCTTTCCCTTTTAGGCAAACACCAGGACAACTTTTGGAAGTTGCTCTCTCAAAAGGAATAGCTTTCCCAATCCAAAAGACGGTGGGTAGCTCTGTTGAATACACCAAATTGACTCGTCATGCCACTCCTTTCTCCACCCCGAGTGTCACTGAGATTACGGACCAGCTTCACAGGTACTTTATTCACACTGTTACTTGGTCAAAAATTGATGTTTTTGCTACACCATTGTCCAAAATTTATCGTGAGCTGCCTAGAATACAAGCAATTTGAGCCAATACATTGCACAGGGCACTAAGCTAGATTGAGAACCTCAATAAAGTAAAAATTGTCATAGTGGATGTTGGTTTTGTTCCTAGGAAATGGCTATAGAGAGTATAAATGTTGGGCTTGTTGGATGATAAGATTTATATATAAATAAATAACTCTTCTTTATTAGATTTAAGAAAATCTCTCAAAACCTAAACCTCTCAAATCTCATAAACTCTCATCATAAGTTATGTCACAACTCAGCATCTCCTTATATAGTTTATATTTTCCTAATCCTTATTAGATTACATATAAGATTAGATAACTCCTAAATATACTCTAGATAAATCTTAAAATATATTAGATAATCCTTATCTTATCTAAACTTAAATAAGAAAACTTCCTAACATTTAAAAAACGCTCTCTAGGTATGGCGATTAATGTACGGAAAACCGCCATCAATACGGACCATTTTGAAGACTGAAAATCGCCATTGTTATGTTGGCCCATTAGCATCCTTAAGCTATCATAGCTTCCTTTTGTGCTTTAGTTCATGATGACACTTCTCTCTCCGACTAAGCAATCTCTTGCTTCCATCTTGTTAATCTTTTTCCACTATTGCTTTAAATGACCATCACGTGCTAAAACTTCATGTTTTTAGTCTTCAGCTGTCTTGTCTCCTCATTTACCTTAAAAATCTTGTTCCCCGGTTCCCCACCTTCCATCTGTCTGGTTTCTCAAGGTCTTGGGATACAAAACAAGCTCTTTCTCTCTAAAAGATTAAATCTTTTCCTTGAAATCAACTCAAAGACTCTCTTTTCTTTTGAAAAACCATAAAGATGCAGACTTTTCTTGAGATTCATAAGAATAGCCTATTTCTTTGAAATTTTTTTTGCTTTACCGTTTAAAAACTCCTAAAGGCTCTTCCTTTCTTCACATAACGCATAAAGTTGCAATCTTTCTTTCGAAAATCACAAAGCTTCTCCTATCAGTTGTTATTAGTACCAATATCACAAAGATTTGGAGGATAACAGAATAAAAAAGGTATCTTTTTCTCTGGTTTTTGAACCCTAACTGGCTTTAGCTAGTTGTTCAACCAGTTTTAAGTCCTTGTGACTTCGTGTGAGATTATTACAACAGTATAATCTTTTTTCTCTCTGAAAAACATCATGAGATTCCCCAAAGCTCGCTAAGGTCCAGACAAAGACTTTCAAGTGTTACTGCGAGAAAAAGAAATCCCGGATGAAGAACATCCTATTGAAGTCCCAGAACTAGAGACTGATGATCTTATTGAGGAAAACTCTCAAAGTCTTATAGTTAGGCTATTGAATCCCAAAAATCAAAAAGTGAATGGAGTTGTGGTTGGCTTACCCAAAATATGGGAGATGGAAGATAGAGTTAAAGGCATGGGAATTGGACACAACCAGGTCCAGTTTCATTTCTCATAAGAGGCTGACCTTCACAGTATTTTACGTCGAGGGCCCTGGTTCCTTACCGGCTGGATGATCACGATAGCCAGATGGGAACCTCATATGCCCAAAAATGCTCTGTTTAAGATCTTTTTCTTGGTTCACATCAGGGGTATTCCTATCCTTAAACTCAAGAAACAGACTGTTGAGAGTATAGGAGAAGATCTGGGCAAGGTTGTTAATGTCCAATTGCACACGAAACAATCCAGTTCAATTGAATATGTGAGAGCCCAAATCCAATGGATATAGAGAAACCGCTACCGTTTAAGAAACTCGTCAAATTTAGCATTGGCGAAGTCATTATGGTCGATTTTGAATATGAGAAACTAGTCAAGTGTTGTTTCCACTGCGAAAGACTTACTCATGAGAAATCCTTATGTCCCTTTCGGGTCCAAGACCTTGGTAATTCACAGAAAGAATCTCGAAGCTCTAAGATCATGAAATGAGAAGCTTCGGCTTCGTCACCACTTAAAGTCTAGAACTCCTCTATGAGAGAATCAAAGGGTCGTTTGCCCTCTCACCACGTTGATGGCACTAATCTCAACTCCCGAAAGCTACACGATGTCGAAGTTTAGGTTATGGCGGACCATGCTCTATCCCCTGGTGATCTACGTAGAAAGCTCACCGGGAAAGCCATTATTAAGAGTGGAGAGGATTCATTCAGACAACATGACGATACTGCATCAAAAGACATCTCTCAATTGATGAAGAAAGCTCATAACAACTCTCATGTTCTCGTATCCCAATTGCCAAGAGACTTGCATTCTCGGCTAAAGGACTCGTGAGACACGCTAACAATGGCAAATGGCAACGTAAATCACAACCAAAAAGAGCTATCAGCATCCAACAAGACTTGGCTGCCTCTGCTGCTTGAATTTAATCCCCAGCAAAACTCAGCAGGGATAAAAACAGAGACAACTCAACCAGTGAAAAAAGAGGTGTAAAACGACCTCGCACCTCAAGTTCTCGAGTGGAACCCCCTGAGGGTGATCTGTACTACCCTTCTGATAGTCCATGAAGCTTAGCAGTTTCCACGACAAGTCTAGCTTTCTCATCCATTCTGCAAGTGAACACTTTCCCAATTCCAAAAACAGTAACTAGTGCGGCCAAAGCATCTCCATATGACAAGACTTCTTCTCTTCAGGGTTTGGTGGTTGATCCTAAACCACACAAGTCCGATTAGAGCCCTATCTTGGAACTGTCAGGGCATCGGGAACACCCGGATAGTTCAACATCTCACGGAAATATGAGGTCGGTATTTCTCGGAGTTAATGTTCCTAAGCGAGACCAAGAATAAAAGGAGGTTTTTGAGGTTATTTTGATTTACATACAGTAGAACCGGAAGGTGCAAGCAGTGGATTAGCTCTTCTATGGAAAGATTTTGTGGTTGTCACAGTATTAGATTCATCAAACCGGTTAATAGACATCAAAGTTGTGTAGCAACAGAAGGAATTCTATATCACCTTTGTCTATGGTGATCCAGTTAGAGAGAAACGAGACATAGTATGGGAGAAACTAATGCGCATCAGCATTCAGAGACACAAACCTTGGCTAATGGCTGGGGACATTAACGAAATCGTTAACATTTCGGAGAAATTGGGTGGAATCACCCGATCTGATCCTTCATACCATTCCAGACTATGTTGGAGATTTGTGAAATGATTGAATTTCCATTTTCAGGGAATCAATTCTCCTGGTTTGGATTCAGTTACGACGCTATCATTCATTGTCGTCTTGACCGTGCAGTTGCTAATGGCCAGTGGCTAAGACTATTCCCGAAAATGAACTCTAAATATTTGCAACATAGTGGATCTGATCATAGCCCGATTATGATTCACTGCCTAGGAAAGGAGATCAAGCGTTACCACTACTTCAGATTGCGACAAAAGATGGACAAGGAAACCCGATTTTTAGGAAACAGTTGGAAAGGGATGGAATGACATTGAAGATGCAGAAGGTCTTAACTTTGCTGATCGAATCATCAAATGCAGAAAAGATATTTCAATATGGAAAGAGACTACCAATACCAACGCAGCCATCAAGATTAAAGAACTGAAGCATTCAATTGACCAGTTAACTCACCAGGCTTCCTTTGATAGTGAGACCCTTAAGAAACTGAAAAAAAGATCTTCTTATATCCATAAGAGAGGAAGAGACTTATTGGCGACAAAAGAGCTTAATCCAATGGCCAAACGAAGGAGATAGGAACACGAAATTTTTCCATGCCTCAACAAAAGCACGTAGAGCACAAAACAAGATCAAAACTCTGTTAACTGAAGGCAGAGCAGAAGTTTTTGCAGACCAGGATCTAGGAAAAGAAGCGGTTAATCATTTCTCTCGCCTATTTACAGGAGCTTCTCGGACATTAGATCATGAATTCTTTCAAGACATTGAACCGAAAGTACTGAAGGACCAGAATGAAGCAATTACAAGTCTATTTACTCCCGAAGAGATAAAACTTTCCCTCTTCGATCTCAATGAAGAAAAGGCGTCTGGACCTGACGGATTCACATCTACTTTTTACCATAAATATTTGGTAATAATCGAGCCGGCTCTCACATCAATGGTGAAGGATTTCTTTGACCAACACAAGTTTGATGGAAGACTCAATCATACAAATATTTGTTTGATCCCAAAGAAACACAAACCTGTTGTGTTATCAGATTTTAGGCCTATTAGCCTATGTAACGTTGCTTATAAAGTGATTACAAAACTTATGACAAAAATATTGAGTATAATACTCCCGTCGTTCATCTCAGAAACTCAAACGGCCTTTGTTAAAGGTATCATGATATTCGACAATATCCTAATCGCTCATGAGATTATCCATGCTTTAAATTCTCGGGATGATTGTGCAAAAAACTTCATGGCAATCAAAACCGATATGACAAAAGCGTATGATCGGTTAGAATGATATTTTATTGAATTAACTCTTAAAGCTTTGGGTTTTGATGAGACTTGGATTAAATGGTCCATGATGTGTATTACTTCACCATATTTTTCGATATTGATTAATGGAAAGCCCTATGGACATATCATTCCACCGCGAGGAATTCGCCAAGGAGATCCGTTGTCACCGTATATCTTTGTTCTTTGTACTGAAATTTTAGTGCAAAAGATACAAAAGGCGGAAGCTTTAGGACTCATTACGAGCGTCAAGATAGCTCTGCAATCGCCCCCAATTACATATCTACACTTTGCCGATGACAGCTTATTCTTTTGCCGAGCAAACCGGGATGAGACAATCGTTGTAATGGACCTCATTAAGGCCTATAGGGAAGCGGCATGACAGAATGTCAATTGCACCAAATCAAGTATTATCTTCGGTAAGAAGATATTAGAGTCTTGCAAATTGGATTTGAAAGAGCTACTAGAGATCAACCAAGAAGGTGGTGATGGAATCTACCTTGGATTACACGAATCTTTCACTGGATTAAGGGTTAAAGTTCTCCAATCAATCAAAGAGAAGCTGTTAAATAGAGTCAATGGGTGGCAAACAAACTTCTTATCCCAAGCGGGGAAAAAGATCCTAATCAAATCAGTGGCTATGGTGCTCCCTACTTATGAAATGTCGTGCTTTCGCTTACCTAAAGCAATTGGTGGCGAAATAACGCAAATGGTAAAGGGCTACATTGGGCATCTTGGAACCATATAAGTAGGCCCAAAGCAATGGGTGGGCTCGGATTTAAAGACTCATAAGGTTTCAATATGGCACTTCTTGGCAAAAAACTTTGGCGAGTCATCACCTCGCTAGAGTCACTGGTGGCTAGAGTACTACGTGGACGGTACTTTATAGCCAACTCTCCAATCACAGCCCCTATTGGCAAAAGACCGTCCTTTGCTTGGTGTGGACTTCACTCATCTCAACGACTATTAAAGGAAGGTTGTAGTAAAGTGTTTGGTTCACGAAATAGCCCGGGTATTTGGGTAGAACCTTGGCTTGGGAGTTCTCCACCTAGAGCACCCAGACCGAGACTGCATCATGTACAACCCCCAATCACAATCGGGGAGCTTATGATGCCACACTCCAATGAATGGAACCTTCCCTTACTCAATGATCTAATTCATCTAGAGGATATTCCCTTCATCACGGCTTTACATATGGGAAGTATAACTCGTCCAGATATTTACATGTAAAGCCTGTCAAAATCAGGGAAGTACAGTGTGAAATCAGGCTATACTACTACTACATGATTGTCCCATAGCAAGGAGAACTCAATGATTGGACCCTCTCTGAAACCGCTTTTTGAGGCATTATGGCATTTAGGCACTAGTCCGAAAGTGAAAAACTTTATCTGGCGTTGTCTCTCGAATTGTATAGCCACAGCTGCTAATCTAAAGCATAGACATCTAAGTATAGATAGTAGATGCTCTCGATGTGGTGATGACGCTAAAACAATTAATCATATATTGTTTAAGTGCCCATATGCAAGGCTGGTTTAGTCTCCAGCTAACGTTGTTCCAGTGTTCAATTTTGATCCGGAGGCCACAATTTTCTCTAATCTATATTATATTCTGTTTAGGCAAAGGTCTGGAGAGGATTTGGACAAGATCTACTGTCTTATGCCTTGGATTTTATGGAGGTTATGGAAGGTTAGAAACGATTTCTGTTTCGCGGCAAAGGACACTGGAGCACTTGAGACTCTAAGATTAGCGCAGGCATATACGGATATATGGATTCTTAGCAAAGAAACAAAGGAAGAGCTCCACTCTCCATAGACATCAGAAGCGGCCCAAACCAACAATACAACTCATCCGGTTCCATTACAGTTTCATCTTATTGACGAGCCCTCTTTTACTTGCTTTACAGATAGAGCGTGGAGACCAGAGGCTCCCACAAGCGGGCTCGGCTAGACACTACTACGAGACAGCATGTTCTTCAATGCGGCGCTCAAGCAGTTCCATGTCAGTCATCAGCCCTCATCACGGAAGCTTTAGCCCTCAAATGGGCACTTCAATGTGCTAAGGATTTAAAGGTTGAAAAGCTGGTAATCAATTCAGATTGTCAAGTTCTAGTTTCAGCAATTAACAAAGGGGAGGATTGGCCAAGCCTTGAATCGATTTTGTCAGACATTGATCTTCTTCTCAAGGAGTTCACTTCGGTTATCGTCTCCTTCATCCCTCGAGTTGATAATTTAGCTGCAGATGCAACAGCTGCTTTTAGCCTCTCTCTTGCTCCTTATTTTTCTATTTTTTTCAATGTTGTTCATGATTGGATGAAACCTTTGATAGAGGTAAATCATCTTAATGGTGTATATGGTTAAGTTGAAATCTAGTTTCTTTTGAGAAAAAAAAAAAGAAAACTTCCTTTTCACTCAACATAGCTTCAAGCTTAAGTTATCAGGGCTCAAAAGCCATAAGCAAGTAAATTTGTTAGAGGATTGAGGCTATGGATCATTTTCCTTGTGATAAGCATTAAGAGAAATTGTTTCTTAGGTTATCATTGGTTCTTGTGTCATGAATCACTACTGATTGTAAACATTTGTGGTCAGGGCTGGGTTTTTGAGATGGGAAACGAAAGGGTGTACAACGGTAGATCAGGCGAGATGATGAATTCACTCATATTAATGGGTCCAACTTTCTACCAGCAACTTATCCACATGTCAGAGGATAAAGTCAAATTCAGGAACACTGTACCAGTCCACCTACTTACACGCCGGCAAATTGCAGACAGAAAGCGGTTTGGTGGAATAAAGTTTAGAGAAATGGAGAGAGACTGCCTAATAGCACATGGAGCCTCAGCGAATTTACACGAGCATATGTTCATACTAAGTGACTCCTCAGTGATGCAAATTTGCAAGAAGTGTAAGAACGTGGCAAATATGATAGAAAAGACTGCAAGCAATAGACGGA
Organism: Iberis pinnata; assembly: GCA_900406425.1. Classification (NCBI taxonomy): domain Eukaryota; kingdom Viridiplantae; phylum Streptophyta; class Magnoliopsida; order Brassicales; family Brassicaceae; genus Iberis; species Iberis pinnata. The sequence continues at coordinate 42,067 of OVBE01000476.1, forward strand.
GGATAAGAGGACCTTATTGTAGATTGTGTCAATCGTCTGACGATGTAGTTAGAGCTTGCGTGCCTTATGGAGCTAAGCTTCTGTGTCAGGAACTTTTCAGCATGGGCATCACTCTCAACTTCGACACCAAGCTTTGGTAACTCGCACTCTTTTATGCATCGGTACATATATGATGGCTTAGAGCATGATCATTAGTGTATCTTAACAAGATCTAGCATGTATTTAAGTGTATTTAGGCCCAAAATTAAAGATTTTAATTACAAATACACAAGGTTCGAAATCTTATTTAAGGTTTTTAAGATCTGTTAAGAGCTAGGTACGTGTCAACATTTTATTGGTCCGTGATTTTAGGGGTGAAATGTTTTTTTTTCTTTTCATTTGTCACATTCGATACCCGATTAGGATATTTGTCTCTCAGAAGGTGAGACGGCGACAAAGGTGATTTGAGCTTCGCCGGCCAAATTCATGGTGAAATCATCGGAGGAGACGACGTATGAGATGGCGAGCCACCGTATTTCATTGTCTAGAGACGATTGGAGTCGTACAAGCGTGGAAGAGGAAGTAATTGGTGGGTATGCGAATCGACTCGATTTGATGCATGTACATGGTATTGTTTTAAACCTTTCTCTTTGATTATAGATTTTGTGTAGGTGTATGGTATTGTAAGTGTCTGTTCAATTGATTGTGTGATCTTGTTTTTGTGCTGCTGTAAATTGTTGTTTTGTTGTTTATATTACCTTGATTATGCATGTGATATTGATTGTGTTCAATTGAGGGTGTGATCTTGATTATGTGCTACTGTAAAAACTTGTTTTGTTGTTTATATTAACCTTTTATCCTGTTTGATATTGATTTTGTTCAATTGATGGTGTAATCTTGATTGTGTGCTACGGTAAAATGTTGTTTTGTTGATAATATTTCCCTGAGTTTGTGTGTGATATTGATTGTGTTCAGTTGAGGGTATGATATTGATTGCTTGTTGTTTTGTTGTTCACATTAATCTAAATTTATGTTTTCTTCATTGTAGGTTACAATCAATTGGAGTGGGAATCCAATCTCGAAGTCTTCTTGAAACCACGTACTTCCTGAACCAAAATTGAAAACAAGTTAGGTGTAGGTAATTGTTGTGATTGGTTGTGATTAAGTGTTAGTTGTAGTTGTGCTTGTTAGTTGTAGGTTAGTGTAACATTAATGGCAATTGAATGCAAAAGGACTTATGAATGTTTCAAGTGTAATGAAACTGAAAATTAAATTAATGCTTCAAGTGTAATGAAACTTATGAATGTTTGTTTTAACTTCTATTGTTCTAACTTTAAAGTGTTTTAGATCTGTTTAAGTTTTTAGTGTTTAACTTCCATTGTTCTCTGTAACTAATTGTAAAAATGGCAATTGAATGCAAAAGGACAATATAAATGTTTAACTTCTATTGTTCTTTGTAACTAATTGTTAAAATGGTGAATGTAGATAGGTGTGAGACAATGTGATTAAAGCAATTGTGTTAGGTGTGTGATTAGGAAAAAACTTAAGACAATTGAATGTTAAACCTCAATGTTAACAACCAAAAGATCTGACCTTTTGTAACTTCAACAAATCTTATATGTGTATATAACTTAAACTATCTAAAACTAAATCTAACCTACATCATCTTCCTGATTAAAACAATTGCTTAAACACCTAACTTTTAACTAAGATCATGGATCCATATGATTCACTTTCCCAACCTTGTAACTTCACTAACTTGCTGAACAACCAACAAGACAGAGGAGATGGTTCTTTCTTTCCCTCACGTGTGGAACCAGTTCCACATTTCTCTAACCATGTGAGAGAGAGTCATGTATCTGTTGAAGATGTTGTTGAGGTGCGTAGATAGATGAGGAAATGGACTCCAAAGGAGGACATTGTGCTGTGTAGTTCTTGGCTAAACACAAGCAAAGATGTTGTGGTAGCCAATGAACAAAAGCATAATGCTTTCTGGTCTAGGGTATGTGAGTACTTCAACAACTCACCAACCTTTGTTGGATATCCAAACAGAGAGCCTAGCCATTGCAAGCAGAGGTGGCAAAAAATAAATGAGGGTGTGCAGAAGTTTGTAGGTTGCTATGCAATTGCATGTAGACAACAGAGCAGTGGGCAGAATGACTATGATGTGTTGAGAGTTGCTTATGATATGTACTTCCAAGATAACAAGGTTAGGTTTAACATGGGGCATTGTTGGATAGAACTGAAGAATGATCATAAATGGTGTTCTTTATCAACTCCCAAAGTTGGTGAAGCTTCAAAGAAAAGAAAGATGGATGACTCAGGTTCATCTTACACTGTGGGAGAGTCATATGAGGTGCAGACAAGACCTCCTGGAGTGAAGGCAGCTAAAGCTAAAGCAAGAAAGAGTGACAGCGTGTTAAGTGATTCCAGTTCTCTCTTGGCCTTTCAGGGCATATGGTCAATTAAGAAAGGAACTAGCAGCCAAAGAGAGGATGTGTAAAGGAAAAATCCTTGACAGCCTCCTAAGCAAGACTGAACCACTAACTGATTTAGAAATCACTCTCAAGGATAAGCTAATCAATGAGATGTTATCTAATTAGTGTTTGTTTCAAGTGTATGTTTAAGTTTTAAGTCTTTGTTTAAATGTTTAATGCATCAATGTTTATGTGTTCAAGTTTTATTTTATGTTCTATCTAAGTGTAATGAAACTTATTAATGTTTCAAGTGTAATGATATGTTTAAAGTGTTTTAGATCTGTTTAAGTTTTTAATGCATCAATGTTTAAGTGTTCAAGTTTTATGTTCTGTTCAAACTTAGAATTTTACTTTGTGTATGCTAATGATATGTTTAATGGGGATGCAAGCTACTGATCAATTACAACAGATCATTGTAGTGGGCAAGGTAAGGAGACAATACATGTTTGTCAAGTTGTGTTTGTGTTTGTCAAGTTTTGTGGTTGTGTTTGTCAATTTTTGTGCAATTATTATGTTTTCGCATTTGTTGGTACAATTTGTTCTTGATAGATTGTAATTTGTCTATGTTTTGTATTTTATATTTTCAAATAAATAATTTGTTGGTACAATTTTTTAATGAATAATTTTTACATTTTTAATTTTTTTTTTTTAAGAACCCACCAATGAAAATGGAAAACAATAAATCTGAAATGTAGTTCTTAAGTGTATAAAGTTATAAAAATTTTAATTAAAAAGTATATTAAAAAATTATTGAGAGGTTCTGGAATGAAGATGCTCTTAGAGCCTGACAAAACGTTATGTGTAGTTTTGAGCCGAAGAAATCATGAACTTACCCGCCCTACTTTGAATTGTTACTTTTGTGAGCTTTGACTCTAACCGTATCTATGGCTTCGAGCCTTTAGACAATGTTATGTTTAGTTTTCTTGTTTCCACTAAAAGTTTATTAATATCAATAATCTTGACATCGCATCAGAAAATGATTGTGCTGTTTCTGACGGGGGACTTCAATTGCCTGGTGCATGATGTTAAACTTATCAGATTATAAACAATTTCAAAATATTAATTGGATATATTGAAAGAACTACATGGTGTCCGAGATTAATTCAAGAGTACGAATGTAGTTGAAATCATAATCGTAAGATGGATCAACAACACTTTTGAGTTTGGATTCTGAAAATAAAACAAAAAGTTGTCAAAAAGCAGCTAAATTCATTATCATCTTCTTGAGTCTAGTAACGACCAATACCCCAGACTCTGACAACTCCATCTGTGTAACCACTGAACAATGTGCTTCCATCTGCACTCCAGTTCAAGCTTGTGCAGTAGATCACCTGCATTTTCCATTTATACAAACATTCATCATCATCAAAGATTAAACCTTTTAACTTAAGCAACTTCAACCAAAATTCCAATCTCATACTAAAGAGACCAAAGCAATCAAAGCAGTACCAAGTAAAATGATATGAATAAATAAGAGATTACCTTCTTCTGGTTACCAGTTCCTACACCACCATCAGACTTCTCTGCCTCAGCCTTGAGATCAACCTTCAAGTCCTCCACAACACTCTTGCTCTCAAGATCCCATATCTTGATGCTACTCTCTGTCGCCGCACACAACCAGTATCTGTTAGGGCTGAAGCAAAGCGAGTGGATAATAGAACCACCGTCAAGCGAGTACAGCTTCTTTCCTTCTGCCAAGTCCCACAGCAAAATCAATCCATCTTTCCCACCACTGGCACATAGCGAACCGTCAGGGGACACGGCCACTGTGTTGAGGTAGCCTGAGTGTCCTTGAAGAGAGTTCTTCAGCTTGCAGTTCTGGAGATTCCAAACTTTCACGGTCCGATCCCATGATGCAGAAACAATGGTGGGCTCAAGCGTGTTAGGGCTGAACCTCACACAGCTAATCCAATCCTTGTGACCATCACCTTCCTCGATCGTGTACTTGCATTCACCGAGAGTGTTCCACAGCTTGATCGTACGGTCACGAGACGCGGATACGATCTGACGGTTGTCAACTGAGAATGCGACGGAGAGCACGTCTTTAGTGTGTCCCACGAATCTGCGGGTGGACATGCCAGTGTTAAGATCCCAGAGACGGAGCTCACCGTCCCAGCTTCCGGAGAGAGCAAACTGACCGTCCGATGAGAGAACCACATCCTCAACGAAGTGAGAATGACCAGTGAGCCTACGCTGGGCAACACCGTAAGACTTCTCGTCCTTGGTGAGTTTCCAGAGGATAATGGATTTGTCGCGCGATGAAGTGACGATAATGTCGGAATTGTCGATCGGCGTAGCGATGGCAGTGACCACGTCGGTGTGGGCGCGCATAGTGCCTTTCAATACGAGTCCCTCAGCCATGGTTTAGAGTCTCTAAGGTTTCACTCCAAAAAAATGGCGATAGAATTGCAGTGTGAGTCTAATGAAGATATATATCCTCTTTAGGTCAAATGGAGAAGAAACTAGGGTTTCATGTGGTTTCTCTCTGCAAGGAGACTACCTCATTTGGGCCGAAATGGGCTTATACAAGCCCAATCGTGGACTTTTAATATTGCGTTTGAGAGCCTTTTTCTATTGAAAGGTTTTGGACAAAGAACAAAGAAAAGTTTTTTTTTTTTCTCTAAAAAAGAAAGAATACGATTACAAACGTAGCTTCGTTGATTCTAATTAAGGTTATTAATCATGGAGTGCACAACAAACAATGGCTTTGTGATGACCTTGGTACACCTTCACTTCTTTTCCGGTTGACATCGACCACAATCTAGCCGTCATGTCCGATGATGCTGCGTAGTATCGCATAACCAAAACCGGTTTAAAGACTCACACAAATGGATGTAATTTAAGATATATAGAAATTAGTTACCTGTTACAAGAAATTCTCCATCCACTGAGAAGACGCAGTCCCAGACCCATCTTTGGTGTCCTGTTTACATACGATTCATTAGATTTATAAAAGAGGGTAATGGATAAAGAACACCCCATTGAGACCATACCTGTTAAAACTTTCTCTAGTTTGAAGCCATCGACGTTCCATATTTTGACAGTTTTATCAGATGATGTGGTCACTAGATATCTGTTAACAATTCTATGAGTAGAGGAAGGAGAAAACAGTTTAAGAAAGAGAGAACGAGAAACACAATACTTGTTTGCAGGAGAGAGGAGACATTTAAGGATGTGTCCATTATGAGCTTGTAGCTTATGAAGGGGCTCAAACTCAGTCATCGTCTGAAAAAGAGAGATATTTTATATGAATTCGAGTATAACCTGGTCAAAGAAAGAACTGTTTGCTATTCAGAACACTACCTGTTTTCCACGCACCAAGCGCCACACATAACAAGTCCCACGGTTGTTAGCAGCAACCACCATTGTCCCATCCCTCATAACTGTTAAGGACCGTACAGCTGTATCAACTTCTGGTACCTATGGTTATACTCAGTAATTATCTACAGATTCTCAGAAATGTAAACAGGATAAAGAAATGAAGATGTGTTACAGGTAATAATAATAATAATACCAGTTCACAGCTACACGAATCGGCTCTGAGATCCCATACACGTATATTGCCATTTTGGTCTCCCGATATCAATTCGGTCTGTAAGAAAACAGGTAATGATTAACTGAGACAACTACCACAAAAACAAGAACAAAAGTTCCAACAGTTGATGTACCTGATTTGGGTGTAAAACAACAGTGTTGACTGGAGCAACACTTTCATACTCCTTTTGGAAACCCGGAGCCCTGCATTTTGGTTGCTAAGAATGTCAATAAACTTTAGAATGTAAGCTTCAGGACGAATAAACTTTGTCATTGATCTCCTTGTCAATTTCTAGAATCCACACTTGTATGAATGAATCTATTAACATTCAGCGAAAAGAAAGAAACACGAAGATGAAAGAATCTACCTCAAGTCCCAGATTTTAACTGTGCCATCCTCTGATCCAGAGTACATCCATTTCCCATCACACTGGAATCCTACTGCCATAACATTGTTGGTGTGTGAATCATAAGTCATCACCTGAAAGACTCCAGATCAGAAGAAAACACACAACACTGACAAGAAAAAATTAAAAGGAAAAGAATAAGGAGATTTACAGGTTGAGGGTTGTTGGGATTGTTGACATCAAAGAGTCGTATTTGAGGATTGCAAGCTGCTGCTAGAAAACGCTTATCTGGTGTAATCTCAAGCCTATTTACATGCTGAATTCAACATTATATGTATTAATACACCATAAAAATTGTTCATGATTCATGAAACATAACTAAATGAACAGTTGAAACTCATCAAGGGGAGAACTAGAAAGAGAGAGAGAGACATACCGGACTAGGATATTGAATGGTGCGATAACAACGACCGGTTTCAGCTTCCCAGAATCGAATCGTATGGTCATAGCTAGCTGTTGCAAGAATCACAGAAGGCTGACTCATTCTTTGTCGATTTTGTGTCCCGATCAAAATTACGAATCAGCAAATTTGATAAATTCTACGCTAATTCTTGGAAAGCAATCAAATCCATCTCCAAAGAATCAATCTTCAGACTGTTCGAGATTGAAGAGGAGAACACGAAATCAAATTTCTAAACTCAAATGTATCGGAGACGAAAGGGACTAGAAAATGAGTAATAGGGTTCTACCGTTTCATGGTTAATTAGTACTTATGCACCGGAAAAAAATATTTGACTTAATAATTAGTTAAGTTAATGGACTAAGATGATTATTGTTCTTTTGTTAATAAACTAGTTGTTAGTTTAAAACATTTTATCAGATTTCAATAGATTAACAAAAATAGAGATATTTTCAAAAATACCACAAAAATTTAGGTATATTCCAAAAATCGTACACTATAATTTTTCTTTTAAAAATATCATATTTTTCGAAAGATAATAGAAAAATATTTTTTTTTCCAAAAATATCGCAAACTTAAAATAGCTTTAAAAAAAAAATTTAAACCCAAAACCAAACACACCCCTTTCAAAACTAAACCATAAACTCTAAGTAGTGAGCCCAAATTCAAAAATTTCCTATATATTAAAAGGGAAGACTTTTTTAAAAGAAACTTTAAGTTTATAATAAATTACATGATCTGTCATTAGTATTTTAAATACAAGCACATTATCTAAATTAAAAATATTTACCAAGATTTTTTTTCTCCTTTTATTTATGAATTTTTAATTTTATTTTATTTTACAAAATTTAATTTTAGATTAATTTATGAGAAAATATATGTTTTAAAACT
>OVBE01000477.1:0-49735 GCA_900406425.1 Iberis pinnata
CTGAAGAAACCATCTTTGGATGCCCGATCTTTTTGGGTTGATACCATTACCGAGGCTTAGAGTTATTGACACGTGCAAGACTCTTATTGGTTCATATAATTTTTTCATTAAAATATAAATATTATTATTTATTGAGTAGATATTTTTGGTTGAGTTTTTAAACCAATAGAGATGGTCTAAAGAAAACTTAACGGATCTATTAATTTTCTTTTTAATCAAAACAACAACATTGTAGAGGGTAGCGTGGATCTCCAAGCAAACAAGTTCCAGTCTTCCATGGAGGTCCCAAGGACGCACAATCAGCTGCGCAATGTTCAGTTGTGTATGATGGTCCACAATATCGAATCATAGTAAATCCATCTGTAGAAAACATATAACACAACATGAACATAACATGAGTTTTTATTATGATAAAAATATTGCTTGCAACTTTTTAAAAGTATACGTACGTGTCGGAGATGACATCAAAAACATCATTGTAAATACAATAAGAAATGTCACGAATTTTTTTGTGGATTAGAACCCTTTGTTCTTTTCCTTATTTTTTGCTATAATTAGCTTTTTATATTTGTTAATAACTTAAATTTATGGAAAAAAATTTTGAATACTAACAATTATTTGAATTATCAATAAAAAGAAATCTTTGAAATACAAATATGGGAGTTGGAAAATAAATAAAAAAAAAAGAAATAAATACAAATATAGGATGTACAGATATAATCAAATACATGTATATTAACGCTGGCTTCGGAGATTTCATTATTTTTTGTCGACTTTAGCTTTTGTTTCATGTTTGTTTTCTATTTTGTTAGATCTTGTCATAATTGTATTATGATATGTGGTTTTACCCCACCAGATGAAAAAAAAAAAATCAAATACAGGTGTCTTAACCTACAAAAATTGACCAGTGCTTAAGCAGTGCCGGCTCAAAACTATTAGGAACTCCCGGACAAAAAAAAATTTGGACCCTTTATATTTAATTTTTTAAAAAAAAATTAATCAAAATTTTAATGTATTAGATATTTATTGTAAATTTTTTATAAATATATATTAAATACAAATAAATTTTATTAATTTTTCTTTGAAATTACTATTTAAATAAAAAATTTAAATTTGAACCAATAAATTATCGGTTTAGGAGAGGGATCCGGGGCGGTCGCCTCTAGTATCCCTCCCACTAAACCGGCACTGTGCTTAAGAAATCTACATCCTTAATTAGTCAACTTCTTTTCAAAACAAACAAAAAAAACAAAAAATGCAAGTTTTTGAAATTTATATCTTATTCAAAATAAAAGATTTATCTTGATGGAACAGAAAAAGATCTAACATTAACTATAAAATCTATAAAAGTATAGAGGAATAATAGTGTACGTCTCCATATAATTTATAATACAACCTTTTTTTATAAAAATTTTAATTTTATTAAATTCAAATATAACTCATTACATACATTTAGCCTAGTAACCAAAACATAAATACAATAACTAAACCTAATTCTCATTTAGTTGGGTTTTTATATAGCCCAAACTTGAGGGGGTTCAAGCCCAAACTTAATGAAAAGTAGAAATATTTTGAAAACCAAAAAATTATGCCCCCACCGCTTACTGCAAAACTCACTGGAGCTGTTCCGACAGCGGTCTCCCATCACGACGCTGACACCATCGTCCACCGTAAACTCGATTTCCGGACATAAAGAAAGAAGAGGCTAGTACATGCATGAAGTCCATGGCGAGACTGGAGGCTGAAGGTTAGGTTTTCGGTAATTCTAGAAACTAGCGATCCCGGCTAGAGTCTTGGTTTAGCGGCGGATATGAGACACAGTGTTTTCCGCACCGAGTAACAGAAACCAACACCTCTCTTACCTTCTTCGGAGCAACAGAAGAGGTGCCTCGAGTTCCTTCAGTTCCTACCATGTGCTTCACTCCCACAGCGGATTTGGCCTAACCCATCGGCCACTATGTAGAAGTTTCTACACCCTCGAATCAAGGACACGGTAAAAGTAGAAGAGAGGCGGTGTTGTAGATCTGATACAAAGATGGATGAGCGAAGAACGAGTGAACCCTCCGACTCTGGGTTTCGCTGGAGGATCCAAGGGTCGCGGTGCAAGAGAGACGCTCAGAAAGGTGGTGAGGGCTTTCCAGAAACCGCTGCCTCCATAGATCTCCGGCGGTGAAGCGAGAGAGATCCAAGAACTCTTATCATAGGAAATGTAAATGCTATTAAGCGCTAATCCTCACAGAGCCAAATGAAGAAGCTAACCAAAGTAGAGTTGGGTTACACAAGTACTATCACGCATCTAGAGTCGTTATTGTGGAGAGGCAAACAAGGCCATCGTTTTAGGTTTCCATTTTTCAAGATCCATATTAAAAAGAAAATTATAAGTTTTATTTTGTCACTGATTTTTTTATATTAGTCATTTCTTCTTCTTTTTTGTTGAGAAAAAATATTTAAAAAAAAAAGATTATAGTAGATCACACATTATTAAAGGATTAAAAAAATTGAAAATTTTCCATTAATCTCTCAATAAAAGAGCGAAAAAAGTAAAAAAAATATTTTAGGTTATTGTTCGACATGTCTTTTTGGCTTCTTAAATGCAAAAATATTTGATAAAACTTTGAAATAAATCACATATATAAATGATAATATCCAAAATCACATTTAGATACAAAATTTTTCTATAATATTGATCAATATCGATCAATATAAATTTAGAGATAAGAACAAACCCTTTAGTTAAACCTTTTGTATAATGACGTGGAATCCACCATAACCCAAATTTTTTTAGTTGAATCATTTAGATATATTGATTGATACTGATGTTGTCGTTATTCAACTAAAGGATTTGGTTTTATATCTCCAAAATTATAGAGAAAGTGGTTTTGAAGAAGCAAAAGCAAAAGCGAAAGCTAAAATAATTGTGAAATCTATGAATATCAAACCAATGTTTAAGGTGAAAAGAAAGCGGACCATTAAAAGGAAAATACATTTTGATGAAGATGTAGAGAAATGATGAAAGTCTGATGATTATTGAAGAGGAGAACTTTAAAATCAAATATTTTCTTAGGATTGTTGACCAGGCTACAACATCTCTTCGAGTGAGGTTTGAACAATTTGAAGAGTATACCAAGATGTTTGGAATTTTGTTTGATCTGATAAAGCTTAGGGAAAAAGCAGAAGATGTTTGAAACTTCTCTCAAACATGGTGAGCATTCAGATATTGATGAAAACCATCTATTTTTAGAGATCAAAGTTTTAAGAGATCTTTTACCATATGATATCACAAAGCCTATTGAGGTACTGGATTATTTAAAACAACATGAAGGTTGTTATCCAAGTATATGGAATGCATACAGATTGATGTTAACGATTCCGGTCTCAGTCGCTTATGTAGAAAATAATTTTTTTCTAAGTGGAAGTTGATTAAGTCTTATTTTTACGATCAACTATGTCAGAGGAAATATTGAAAGTTTTAGCTATATTGTCAATTGAAAATGATATAGTTGGTGAACTTGATTATCGAACTTTGATGGATAGCTTTGTTGGAAAAAAATGCGAGAATAACAGTTTTTAAAGATAGATATTTATCATCCAAATTAGATTGTTTTGTTGGTGAATTTCTATTTTATCTATTATCTTTTGGATATTTGTAGTTATTTGAATCATACGTTTTATTTTAACTTCGTCTTTTAAAATAAGTCTTCGTTTTCTTATTGGTTTTAATCCCCTATAATGTCAGGATCGGCACTGAACACATCTTGTATAGCAGAAGCAGTCAAATATTCTCAAAACAAAGAAAGTAAAACTATCTTACAAATTTACTCAATAATCATCTATAACTTGGCATAAAATATCACCTATAATTTAATCTTGGAGATATTTTTAGTATATCACATATACAGAAAAATCGTTCATAAAAAACAAAACCAGCAGAATCTGATTTCCCATAGAATGAAATAGTGAATAGAAAAATATATTCATAGATAAAATACAAAAACAAATGTTTATTAGACTTTAATACTGAAACTCAAAACTGAAAATTAATCTCACTAAAAGATTGTTTTTCTGTACAAATATATCAATAATAACCATTTCTGTTTTTTTATATAATTAAATTAGAACTCGAATCTAACCATTAGAGTAATATATTGTAGTTTAGAGATCAATATATTTGGACCAAATCTGAAAAACAGTGGCAACAAAATTACTTTCAACTTTATATTCTTTAGTAAGTATATTTTTATCAAATAGTTACGAAAGAATGTGAATGCAACTAGAAAAAAAATATATATATACTTCAAGGAAAATTTTCCGGATCATCCATCTTAGTGCTGGGATTTTGAACCGACCCGAAAATTCCGAACCGGACCGAACCGAAATTTTTTGAACCGAACCGAACCGAATTATATTTTAATAACCGAACGGTACTAAAAAAATTCAGTTTCGGTAACCGAACCAAACCGATAAACCGAAATAACCGAATAAACAAAAAAAAGCGAACCGAAAAAAAAACCGAAAAAACCCGAAAAAACCGAAAAATAACCAAAAAGTTAACCGAAAAATAACCGAATAAACCGAACTTCAAAACTAAAACCAAACCGAACCGATTTCCGAACCAAACCGAACCGAAATTTTATTCGGTTCAATTCTACACAAAATCCAAAAACCGAAAACCGAAAAAACCGACCTGAATTGAACCGATTAAACTGAATTCCCAGGCCTAATCCATCTCATCATCAAGAATCACATATTTTCCAGTTTGACTTGGAGCTGTTAATGGCTTCTCATCTTCTGTTTTGTGTCCTTTTTTAAGTTTTTCATATCTGGCAAATCATCAAATCATATACACTATGAGATTCTATTTATTTATCAACATATTTTAAACAAGTTATTCATAATATAAATGCAACCAAGACGAGCTTTGTCTCCTGATTTTAGCTAGAATTTGCGGGTTTTTGTCTCCTAGTTTTTGAGACTTTGTTAGTTAGAATTTGCGGGTTTTTGTTTCCTAATTTTCTAGACTATGTTAGCTAGAATTTGCGGACTTTTGTCTCTGATCTTTAGTTTGTAATTCGTAATCAGTTTTTTGTTAATCTAATTTAAAAAATGACAACAAAAATAATGCAAAAAAAAACTTTAAATATGAAAAAGAAACTTACTTGTACCAATTGAATAAACTGACACCAATCATAATAATCATCAAACCAAAACCTTTAAGCCAAGTGAATTCATCATGAAAGTAAAACACTGCAACCTGCAAAATATACACACAATAAAATAACAACAATGAAGATTCTACAATCTCCAATTCTATTCATAATTCTACACATGATATAGATATGTAATTTAGATAACTTTCTTTATAAATATATATTTTTATAAATTTAAAAGAAAATCGTTGCGATAATCAAATGAAAACAATCACATCGATCAGTTGCGTCAACCACAAAACGAATAACATATTATAATGTTATATGTCGTTGGTCACTGATCGTTGTTGTTAGCGATCGCAAAACAAATAAGTTCATTTGTCTATAACATCACAGAAAGATTACAATCATATACAGTTAGATCATCCATTTCTAAATCTCAAAAATGATCTAAAAACTAAAGAATATAGAAAAATACCAATATGGTGACAGCTTCTTTGACAACACCTGCTATTGTAACTGTTACAGCACTAGTCACTGACACAAGAACATACTCTGTTAATACCTGAAACAAACATACTAATTTAGTAAGTATCAAAGACTAATCAGAGATACTAAAACAAGATGCTTCAACTTCTAAGAAGTTGTAAAATTGTTTAGTAAGTACTAACCATTAAAAAAGCCAATGCTCCACCAAATAGCATCAAGAAACAAGTTCTTGCAAAATGTGGTCCACTATCAAAGTACTTGTTGCTTCTAAATTCACTCCATGGATCAAGAAGGAGAGAAAGAAGACCAGTTACTATAGCCATTACTGGTGCTACATAGCTCATAAACATGAATGGATTCTTCAAACCTAAGATAAAACAAAAATTGTGACTTTTTAAGAAACTATATAGACAAGAAAACTTTAAAGAGCAGAACTTACCATAGCTTTCTTTCTACATATCAAGTTGTTTCATCAAGAAGCAGCACCAAGAAAGACAAAATCCAAAGGATTAATATATAAAGATCCAATTTTTTGGTTTAGAAGTAATTAGAAACAGAGCATACCTGTAAAAGAACTTGTGTCATACACCAACGGAAACCAGACATAACAGCAGCAAGCATTACAAAAACAAACCCCCAAAACTCAAATTCTGTTTCCTTTGCAACTGTGAATGCAAATGAAAAACAGTTCGATTCGGAAAAATCGAAAGTAAGACAAAGAATTATACATGTGTAGGAGAAGAAAACATACCTGATAACAAAACTCCTGCTGAGATAACAGAAATAATCCCAAAAAGTTTCAGACTTGGAGACTCCAACCTATACAAGAGAAACTATGTATCAGTGTGATGATTTGTGAAAGAATTATTAAGGTTTAAATGGAGCTATAGAGTCTAATACCTGAAGGCAAAAGCAAACAGAAGAAGAAATATTGGAGCTGCAGATTTGCACTGTAAATGGAAAAGAAAAACATGAATTTTCATTAGACAAGTCTCATCTTGTTTCACTATAAGTTTGTAATAAGTTTGCATTGCACAGAACCTACCATAACCAATAAATGAACTAACCATTGTTGCAAATGTAACTGATATGAAGACAAGTGATTCGTTACTTAGATTTACATCCATAGCAGTTCCAAGTGCTGTTGGTACAACTGTAACACAGAAAAGACCATGTTGTTCATCAGTTCATAGAAATTTGATACGATCAACTTCAAAAGACCAAATTATAGGGGTGGGCAAAATATCCGGAACCGAAAAACCTAACCGAACCGAATATGTTTATATTACTCGAATGGTTCTTCTTATCAAGAACCATGGATATTGGTCCAGAACCGATTAGAACCATAGGAACCGAAAATATAAGGTAAATGTTTATACCAAGAACCATGGATATATTTCTCTCTTACCAATATCTAAAAAAATTCCGTTATTTTTGGGTATTTTCGATTTTTTTAGATATTTTTGGTTCTTTTGGATATTTTCGTATCGGATATATTGGGTATTTGGGGTTATTTTGGATATTTTGTGTGTAGTTTTGGTTCTCTTGGGTAGTTTCGGTTCTAGGTATTTTCAGTTCGTGCGGGTAAAATATCTGAACCGAACCAGAACAACTACTATTTTAGTTGTCAAATGGTTCTGATATTTTATACCTAATCCGAACCGAACAACGTGGAACCGAACCGACGTAGAACTAAACCGATTTTTAATGGTTCCTATATGAAAGAACCGAAAGAACCAGAACCGATCTGAACCGAATACCCGAACGGAACCGATCTGTTACTGAAACATAAATCCTCTGAATTGTTCTATCTCTCAAAGTACTAACTAGATACTGTAGATGATCAAGGCATTGGATAAATTACAGGAAGTTCTCAAAGTTATAAAATGAAAATCACATTGGAAGTAATAGCTAAGAGAGTGTATAGTGTACCTCTAATGAAATAGTCTCTCCATGAGATGGTAACATCAGATTGCAATCTTCCAGACCAGTACCAAGTTATCATCTTTGATAAAACAGCTTGAATAGAAAAGTGAATAGTATTCATTAACAATGGAGCAGGGAACTTCCCTAAATCTTCTCCTAATAGAGTTTTATTGTACCTAGAATATAACCAAACAAATTAGATGCTATAGCTGTAAGGAATTAGAGCAAGAAGATGATAAACGATAGTCGCAAAGATAATACTTACAGAGTCAAAAATGTGCTGAAAATGTACCATAAAAGTATAAAGAAGAGTGTTTTAAGCACATCAGCAGGAGAGATAGCCTCTTTTGAAACTTTAGGTAACGTTTCGAGGTTATCACTGGATGAATAACCAACATCAATACTACTGGACCGGTTTCTCTCGTTTTCGATATCAAACGGCTCTAAAACCTGTTCTCTGTCTACATCTCCTTGATTGGATATAGCTTCCATTGTACTACCACCATGAAACTCCATTCTTTGCTCCATCAAACAATCTAAACTCACTAGCTAACCTTTTTGATTCCCATTCACAGAGCAAGTAAACTAGTACACAATATACTTATATGATCAAATGATTCAGTACCAATTCTCTCTAACACATCCCACTGAGCTCACTAAATTCTGAGAAGGTAGGAACCTCAGAGGTTGGTGAATCTACAATACAAATTCTGTAGAACTACTTGATACTTGAGCTTGACCTATAATCACAAATACAAGATTACTGTGAGAGATTCCAAGATGATAATAACTTGGTAATGACAGGCAGAAAGCAAATGAAGCAGTCACAAGATCCAATTTTTATATCAAAAGCAAGCTTCTAATAAGCTTATTCAGAGATCCAAATAAGCTAAAGATATGAACTTTTATGTGAAAACGAGAATTAAACTCTGATCAATCTAAATGTATAAAAGCTCTGTTTTTGAAACTTTTCAAGTGAGCTCAAAACTCACAGAATCAAAGCTTGCGAACGTGGGTAAATCAAATTTCGCATAGAAGACGAAATTGGAAGAAGGATAGATAGAGAAAGGGAGAGAGATTGGCGTCTTGGATCTGATCGGAGCGTGGAAGCTATTGGGTACTTGTAATTTTGATTGATTTCAAGTCGCATTCGTTAGTTGTTGGAGTTTGGTGCAAATTAACGTAATTTCTGTTCAAAGGTGAAATTTTTTTGTATATATTAAGTTACCAAAAAACTACAGTTCTGATATGCACATAAGGTGTTCGACATAATTCCGCAGAGAGTGTTTCACAACAACAATGAGGTTTATCCACATGAGATCACTTCTGATTCACCCTTATGGTGGCTCAATCATCACTCTCAGATCAACAACTACATCTTCTCAATATGTAGCTTCAAGATCAAGAGATCCAGTATTCGAAAAGCTAATGGACAAATACAAGAATCTTCTCAAAGTCATTGCAATACAAGACCTAATCTTAGCAAATCCAACAGATAATCCTCCTTGTGTATCCATTGATTTCCTCTCAAGACTCTCTCAAAAGCTTCATCTTAACCGTGGAGCTACTTCTTTTCTAAGAAAGTACCCTCACATTTTCCATATCTTCTATAATCCTATAAAATCTCAACCTTTTTGCAGATTAACTGATACAGCCATGGAGATATCTCATCAAGAAGCTTTAGCTGTTACTTCTAATTTATCTCTAGTTGTTGATAGATTGATTAGACTCTTATCTATGTCTACATCAAAATCTATTCCACTTCGTGCAATTTTCAAAGTTTGGAGAGAACTTGGTCTCCCTGATGATTTTGAAGACTCTGTGATTTTAAAGAACTCTAATTTGTTTAAGCTTAGTGATGGTTTTGAACCAAATACTCATATCTTAGAGCTAGTTCAAGAAGATGAGAAAAGATTGAAACTTGATGCTTCAGTTGAGAAATGGAGAGTGATTGAATGTTCTAAAGAGGATTGTAGTGTTGATAGAACCGAAATTCGATTTAGTTTTAAGCATAGTTATCCACCAGGAATGAGATTAAGTAAGAACTTTAAAGCTAAAGTTAAAGAATGGCAGAAGCTACCTTATGTAAGTCCTTATGAAGATTTAGTTAGTAAGAAACAGAGCAAATTTGGAATAGAGAAAAGAGCGGTTGCGATTGTTCATGAGTTCTTGAGTTTAACTGTTGAGAAGATGGTTGAAGTAGAGAAGATTAGTCATTTTAGAAAATGTTTTGGGATTGATTTGAATATAAGAGATTTGTTTTTGGATCATCCAGGTATGTTTTATATGTCAACTAAAGGGAAAAGACACACTGTGTTTCTTAGAGAAAGTTATGAGAGAGGTTGTTTGATAGATTCAAACCCAGTTTATGATGCAAGAAGAAAGCTTCTTGATCTTGTTGTTTTGGGTAGGCATGCTGGTTTATCAGTATCTGAAGACGAATGAAATCGTGAGCTGGGTTGATGCTGAGACTAAGCACGAACTTGCGATCTATTTTTTATTTTAGTTTAAGAACTAGTCCATTTTCAAAATATTAGTTTAAGAACCGATCTATTTTTTCGTTTTAGATTGTAGTTTTTAAAATCTTAAAACCGGTCATAATTGCGAGTTCTTGGTTCAATTGAGCTTAAGATATGTGTTGAGGAATGTTAAGACAAAATTTGCTCTGTTTTTGTGGCTTTTTGTGTTATGATTTTTCTTGCTTACAAGTCATGTAATGTCGACAGAAAATTAAAAACTATCAAATTCAATTAGTCTTTTCTTTCTTTGAATTTTGCTTGGTTGTTATATGCTTCATGTGGCTTTCCCAAAAACTCTCAATTTTTTTTTGTTCTTTTGTATATTTTTTTACTAATGGAACTTTTTTATAACTCAAAACATTTTAAATTTTATGGTTTAGACAATATTGGAATTATGTGATTTTTTAGATGTAAATTTTGGTAGCAAATATTCCTAACAAAATTCAAACATGAGATGAAAAAATTCAATTCAAGTCTTTATATAAGGGTTGAACAAAAGTACCGAAATACGAAATACGGTTCCGGATCGGTCCCGGTTCTCAAATTATCCGATAGTTTCTGAGATGAAGAATCCATCGAGTAGAAACCGGAACCGAACTGAGAACCGATGGGTAAAACCGAATATCCGAAGATATATACATTTATATTTCGGGTCATGTTTAGTCAGTTAGCAAATTCTATTATCAGATACTTTTCGTCTTAAATTTTCGAGTTTTTTTTTCAACTATCGAGTATTTTTTGTTTTATTTGGTATTTTTTAAAATTCGGCTCTAAAATACCTGAAAACGGTTAAAAGCCAAAAAAAATCGGATAATTTCCGGGTTCCTCAAACATGCAACCAAACCGATACGGAACCGGATCGAAATTTTGAAAAAAATCGATTGAGCATTAAAGTTCAAAAACCAAAAAACCAGAACAGAACAAAATACCCAAAAATCCAACCCTACTTTATACCAATTGACCATAAATTAAAATAAAACCTTGTAACTTCTATCATTACAAATGTCTTAGAAAAAATAAAAATATATATAAATTAGAAGGTTATTTATTTAATAATAAAAATGTAGGGAGAAGTGGCATTGGTCTAATGGCATTCATAAGTCCACATGAAGTAGGTAGTACCATCTCATCCAGGATCGAGTCTCCGTGCTTTTGATAGTGTATGAATTGCCTACTGGCTATTGGGTCGGCTTGTTATGGTCTAAATGGTAAAAAAAAATATATATAGAATATATAAATTAGAAATTGAAAAAAAAAAAAGGTTATTTATTTAGTAAATTAAAAATTAAATATGTAATTTGGACTTTAAGAGAAAAGTGTTGAGTCCAGTGAAAAGACGACACGTAAGATGTTAAGAACCACATCTCTTCTCTTCAAAAATCCCACTCTTATTTCTCTTCTCCAAACAAACTTTTCTTCTTCTTCTTCTTCTTCGTCTGTCAAATTTGGATTCACAGGTGCGATTCATTCTTCTTCAATCTTAAGTATAAATCTCTGTAATGTTTTTTGATGATAATAGAAATCTATATAATATCTTCTTATACATGATTCTATTGCGTAATTTTAAGCTGTGTTTGATCTCCTCGATTTTTCTTCGGATGATGGAATTAATACTTGTTTTACGGTGAATCTGATGTATATATTGATAAATTAGAAGTTCTAATCGTTGATTATACTATTCGTTGTTTAGGTTTGATTATAGTGTTAATTGAAACTTGCATGTTTAAAATCAATCTGTTCTTCTTCTAAATTTTTAACAGTCTCCTTGTTAATCTATGAACAGATGGCTACTTCTTCGTTAGTTTGTCTTACTGGAAGTGGATTAACGAAACAAAGATCTAAACAGATTGGTTTCTCCTCAAAGTTTGATTCAGTTGCTAAGAAATCTGAATTTACTGTTGTGAAAGCTTCTTTGGATGTGAACAAACATGAAGCAAGAAGAGGTTTCTTTAAGCTTTTACTTGGAAATGTTGCAGCAGCTGGAGTTGGTTTACTTGGAAGTGAGAAAGCTAATGCAGATGAACAAGGAGTTGCTTCGTCTAGAATGTCATATTCTAGGTTTTTAGAGTATTTGGATAAGGGAAGAGTTGAGAAAGTAGATTTGTATGAGAATGGAACTATAGCTATTGTAGAGGCTGTTTCTCCTGAGTTAGGTAATCGGATTCAGCGTGTACGCGTGCAGCTTCCAGGATTAAGTCAAGAGCTTCTTCAGAAGCTGAGAGCAAAGAATATTGATTTTGCTGCACACAATGCACAAGAAGATCAAGGTTCTCCATTACTGAACTTGATTGGGAATCTTGCGTTCCCCGTTATTCTTATTGGCGGTTTGTTCCTTCTCTCTAGACGATCATCTGGTGGAATGGGTGGACCTGGTGGTCCTGGCTTCCCACTTCAACTTGGTCAGTCAAAAGCTAAGTTCCAGATGGAACCAAACACTGGTGTAACTTTTGATGATGTCGCTGGAGTCGATGAAGCCAAGCAAGATTTTATGGAAGTAGTGGAGTTTCTAAAGAAGCCTGAGAGGTTTACAGCAGTTGGTGCTCGGATTCCGAAAGGTGTTCTTCTTATTGGTCCTCCTGGTACTGGGAAAACTCTCTTAGCAAAAGCCATTGCTGGTGAAGCTGGTGTACCTTTCTTTTCCATCTCTGGTTCTGAGTTTGTTGAGATGTTTGTTGGTGTTGGTGCATCAAGGGTCCGCGACCTATTCAAAAAAGCCAAAGAAAATGCACCTTGCATTGTCTTTGTAGATGAAATAGATGCTGTTGGTAGACAAAGAGGAACAGGAATTGGTGGAGGTAATGATGAAAGAGAACAGACCTTAAATCAGCTTCTAACTGAGATGGATGGTTTTGAAGGTAACACTGGTGTTATCGTAGTCGCTGCAACCAACAGAGCAGATATTCTTGACTCTGCTTTGCTAAGACCAGGACGTTTTGACCGGCAGGTATATATACAATCATAATGCGCTTCGACTTTCCACTGATCTTTTACTGGTGGTTTCTTAATGAGTGTTGTTGTTCTTGATGCAGGTTTCTGTTGATGTTCCAGACGTTAAAGGAAGAACAGATATACTCAAAGTTCACTCCGGGAATAAGAAATTCGATACTGGTGTTTCACTTGAAGTAATAGCTATGAGAACACCTGGATTTAGTGGAGCTGATCTTGCAAACCTTTTAAACGAAGCTGCTATATTAGCAGGACGCCGTGGAAAGACAGCGATATCAGCAAAAGAAATTGATGATTCAATTGATAGGATTGTAGCTGGTATGGAAGGAACAGTTATGACAGATGGGAAAAGCAAAAGCTTAGTTGCTTATCATGAAGTTGGCCATGCCATTTGCGGGTAAAGTCAAAATCAGATTTAGAACCATTTAGTGCACTTACCAAAAGCTTCTTTGTTTTTGCAGAACATTGACTCCAGGACATGATGCTGTTCAAAAAGTCACATTGATACCAAGAGGTCAAGCAAGAGGTCTAACTTGGTTCATTCCTTCAGATGACCCAACATTAATCTCAAAACAGCAACTCTTTGCAAGAATTGTTGGTGGACTCGGTGGTAGAGCTGCTGAAGAAGTCATTTTTGGCGACTCAGAGGTGACTACTGGTGCAGTTGGTGACTTGCAACAGATCACGGGTTTGGCCAAACAGGTATCTATTACAATCTCAGTAAGGGCTGGGCGTTCGGGTACTTGGGCCGGTTCGGATCGGGTTTCGGGTAATTTGGGTAGTATGGATTAGTCTCCCTTTAGGAACTATTAAAAAATTTGGTTCGGTTCAAGTATGCTTCGGGTCGGTTCGGTTAATTTTATAAAGAACCAATTGAACCGAACAAATTCGGGTTTGGTTAAAAACGGTTACTTTTACCCAAATTACCCGTTCATACCCAAAATACCCGAAATTACCCCAAAAATCACATACAATATAAAAGTTAGACTGAAAATGCCCAAATTACAAAATAGCAAAACAAACATACAAAACTTAGACCAAAATAATTCAAATAGTAAAATTAGTATTAAAAATAATTCAATTATATCATACAAACAGTAATACAAATCCACAAAATAGTAAAATTACTTTCCAAAATATATGATGTTTTGGTTAAAAACGCGTATATTAAGAAAAACTGTTTTCTTATTTTAAAATATTTTATATTTTATACATTAAAAACATTTGACAAATCAAAAAAAGCTGACATTTTATTATTGGATGTGGACTATATAATAGTTTTAAAATCTGCATAGAAATACGAAAACATCTTATATTTTTGGAACATAAATAATTCTCTAAAACATCCTATATTTTGGAACTGAGGGAGGAGTATATATAAATACATTCGGGTTTTAAGGTAGCCGTTCGAGTTTCGTTTTGGGTCTGGTTCGGTTCAGTTACCCATACTAAAGATTATAAAAACCGTTAGGTTATTTGAAAATACGGTTCGGTTTCAGTTCCAACATTGGTGAATAAAATTGATACAATTCACTTACAGATGGTGACAACATTTGGTATGTCTGAAATTGGACCATGGTCATTAATGGATTCATCAGCACAAAGTGATGTAATAATGAGAATGATGGCAAGAAACTCAATGTCTGAGAAATTAGCAAATGATATTGATTCAGCAGTAAAGACATTATCAGATAAAGCTTATGAAATAGCATTAAGCCATATAAAAAACAATCGTGAAGCTATGGACAAAATTGTTGAAGTACTTTTGGAGAAAGAAACTATGTCTGGTGATGAATTTAGAGCAATTTTAGCTGAATTTACAGAAATCCCAATTGAAAATCGTGTTGCTCCTTCAACTTCAACAACAACACCAACACCAGCTTCTGTATAAGTTAAGAGACTTTGTTGAAAAATCTCTCTCAGTTTATGTGTATATTTTGGAATACTTTCCTATACTTTATAGTAACATTAGGCTAATATAGTTCGAAATTATAAAGTTTATAAAAGTTAATTATAAATTTAAAGAAGAGTTCTTTTAAATACCACAAAAAAATTCATATTTCAAAAGTACTACTATTTAAGAAGTTTAAAAATACCACTCCTAACAATTTCGGTTTTAAAATTGAGAAACTATTTCATTTTTTGTGAAAATTTGTGATATTGATTATCAAATTAAAGAGTATTAAAAGAGTAATATTTTTAGAATTTACATAATTTGAATAAATTTTTATGGTCATGTCATAGAAATAATTAGGGTTGGGAATTCGGTTCGATTCGGGTCGGTTTTTTTGGTTTACGGTTTTTTTTGTTTTTGGATTTTTTGCCGAACTAAACCGAATAAAATTTCGGTTCGGTTCGGAAATCAGTTTATTCGGTTCGGTTTGTTTTGAAGTTAGGTTTATTCGGTTAATTTTCGGTTAAATTTTGGTTATTTTTTTTTGTTTTTTTCGATTGATTCGGTTCGTTTTTTTTGTTTATTCAATTATTTTCTGTTTATCGGTTCGGTTACCGTAATTAAAATTTTTTGTACCATTCGGATATTGAAACACAATTCAGTTCGGTTCGAAAAATCTCACTTCGGTTCAGTTCGCAAAATTCGGTTCGATTTATATTCCCAGCCCTAAAAATAATCATAATGGTTTGGAGATGAGAAGATTCAACAATGGTGGACAATCAAACTTATATCTTTACATAATATTTTTCAGTTTCACTAGACCCAAATTGATAGTTTCTCATGATCAATCCAATTACAATAAGAATAATAATAATATAATAATATTAATAAAAAGATCCAAAAAAAAAATTGCAGTTTTGGTTCCTGCAAAGATTTTAAAAACCAGAAAGATCAATTTTCCTTCTCCTTTAATTTCTCTTCAAATCTTCTTTCTTTCAATCACAAGTTCAAACTAAACTCCAAATCTTTGTCTATAAACTCTCTTTAAGCCATCTATACACATTAATTTACAATGTTTATAAGACTGTTACAGAAACAGAGTCTAAGATTAGATCATACCTGGCAAGTGGCAAAGATTTGGCTTCAAAAAATCAAAGAGCATTATCAAGTTCATGCATAGAGAAATTAGATGATTCTGATGCTTCAGCTAATGATTCAAGCATACTTGTAACTTCCATAGTATCATCCAAATAGTATTTAGCTTTACTTGGCTTTTGACCAACAGTACATGCAAAAACTAAAGCATTTTCACATAGTAATCTTTTTGACATTGCATTACCAATTGCTTCAAACATATCTTCATCAGATCTATCATCTCCAATACATAACACGAAATCAACTGGTTTTCCTTTTTCAGCCATTGATGAAAATATGTTTTCTGATACAGATCCTTTGCTTACTCCCTAAAATTCACAAAAAAAAATGATCCAAGATTTAGAATTTGCTTGAAAACCTTTTAAGTAAGTAGAAGGAAATTGGGAGTGGGCGTTTGGATATTCGGTTCGGTTCTTTCGGGTTTCGGGTTAGTTCAGATATAGGGATTTAGGATCCATTCAGGTATTTTTAAAGTTCGGTTCGGGTTCGGTTCGGTTACTAAATCTTCGGTTCGGTTCGGTTCAGGTTCAGTTCCGATTATTGGATAATAGATTTTAATATTCATTCGGATAATTATTTTATTTTGTTTGAGTATTTATTCGTGTATCTTGGTTCCTATTTCATATTTGAAAAAAAATAACTTAATAAAAATAAAAATAAAGTTATTTTTAATTAATGTTGTGTAATATAAATATTAAGTAGTTATATTATTTGGGTATTTCATAACTCGGCTAGTTCGGTTTCTAAAATTCCGGCTCGGTTCGGGTTCGGTTCCGGTTATTTAGATAATAGAGTTTGATATCCATTCGGGTAATTTCAAAATTTGGTTCAAGTTTGGAACCAGATAGTTCGGTTTGGTTCTTTGGGTATCGGTTCAGGTAGTTCGGTTCGGGTTTGGCTCTGGTTATTAGGATAACAGATTTTGATATCCATTTGGTTAATTTTCATAATTTGGTTCGGGTTCGGAACCGGGTATTTCAATTCGGTTCTTCGGGAATTGGTTATTTTGCCCACACTTAAAGGAAATAGCTTACTTGAGGTTTAACTTCTACGATATAATGACCACTTTTGACTGCAACAGGCTCATTAGCTAAAACACTCTCTAGATGTTCTAACATTTCTTTAGCTTGTAAAGAACCAAAGCCTGGATCTGCATCTCTATATTGCCAAACTAAAGCACTCTCTTTTATTTCTATTGAAGAGCCATCTGTTGATTCAGCGTACTGTTTCATTACAGGCTCAACAATCTGCATCCATCCAAAATCAGAGCTTTGTCCACATGTTTCCCATTCTTCATTACCTGACCATCTAAAGAAACAGAACACAAGTCATGTTGATGTTACTAATCTTGAAGATTACGAAAAAACTAGAGAAGAAAAAGTACCTTAAGAAGTATCCATGTTCAGCTGCAATACCGATGTTTTTACAAGGAGTGAACCATTTGCCTAAGCTTTCTCTTCCTCTTCCGCTAACAATGAAAATCGAATTCTTCTTATCTTCACAAAGTGCATTTAAAAAGTTAAGAACTTCTTGGCTTGGAGCTTTATTAATGGAGTTTTGAGGCATTAGAGTGCCATCATAATCCAATAATATAGCTCTGCTTTTTGCTCTTTTGTAGTCTGATACAATACATGGTATTGAAAGCTTTCGGAAATTAGGATCGAGCGCTACAACTCTGAAACCGAAACTAATCCCCATTCCCCAACACCTTTTCTTGAAATGATCCACACATATCCTCTCTAGATCTTGCAAGAAACTTCTTGACCAAAAAGCTACATCGTGAGTACTAACATACCGAAAATGTTTCTCATGTCGCAGTTGTTTCTCATGATCACCCATTGAAAGTGCCTCATTTAATGCTTCTCCAGTTGCTTCAACGTTCCATGGGTTTACACGAATAGCCCCACTAAGTGAAGGAGAACATCCAATAAACTCAGATGCAACTAACATACTCTTTTTGGGGCCGCTAAAATCTGATTCAGAACCAAGTAGACCCTGTCTACAAACGATATATTCATAAGGAGTAAGGTTCATACCATCTCTAACAGCTGTAACAACTACACATTCAGCGACATGGTAATAAGCATTGATTTCATTTATCGAAACTGGAGTATCAATATATATGATAGGTTGATAACCAGGTTTCCCAAACTCTTCATTGATCCTCTTGCAACTTTCTTCGATCTCACCACGTATTTCCTGTATATCAATACCTTTTCCTCTAGCAGGATTTACAATCTGGACTAGAACAGCTCTTCCCCTCCATTTCGGATGCTGCTTAAGCATTTGTTCCATTGCTAGAAGCTTTAAGTTTATACCTTTGAAAATATCCATGTCATCAATACCAAGTAACACTGTTTTACCTTCGAAACGCTTTGTGAGCTCCATCACCTTACCTTCCTCCTCTGAATATCTCATCACTGATTGAATCCGACCCATATTGATACCCACTGGCATGATCTTGATTCCCACAGTCCTCCCGTAATACTCGAGTCCAATGTAACCTCTCTTAGACTGATATTCCAAACCCAACATTCGACTGCAGCAAGTAAGGAAATGACGAGCATAATCGAATGTGTGGAAGCCAATAAGGTCACTGTTTAATAATGCCTTAAGGATCTCTTCACGAACAGGAAGAGACCTGTATATCTCTGATGAAGGGAATGGACTATGAAGGAAAAAACCCATCCTTATGCGATTAAACCGTCTTCTAAGAAACGTCGGTAAAACCATCAAATGGTAATCATGAATCCAAACAAAATCATCATCTGGGTTTATAACCTCAATTACTTTCTGGAAGAAAAGCTTATTCGTCGCTACATAAGCTTCCCAAAGAGACCTATCAAATCTTCCACCATGATCAGCTGAAAACGGAAGCATGTAATGAAAGAGTGGCCATAACTGCCTCTTACAAAAACCATCATAAAACTTTGATTGTAAATCAGGTGGGAAAAAAGTTGGAACACATTTAAATTTATCCAATAGAATCTGCGCAACGTCTTCTTGTTCATGTGAATCAACATCAACACTTAAAGATCCAACATATAATACTTCCATATCTTCAGGTAAACCATCTTTAAGCTGTAAATATAATGAATCTTGATCCCAACTAAAACTCCACCTTCCATTTTGTTTCTCAGCCTTTAACGGAAGTCGATTCGCAACAATGATCATTCGATCAGAAGAAACCGAAGAAGGATTATCAGAAGATACACTATATGCTTGATCTTCATCAAACTCAGATACATTACCAGGAACTGTCATTACTCTAGGAAGTCTCCTCTTCTCTCTTCCCATTACAGGAAAATTCCCTGAAGCTAAATCTAATAAATTCGTATATGACCTCGAAATCATCTTTCACTATCTCCAATGTCACTTCAATAAATCTGCAACTCAAAAAATGCAGTAAGATTAATCTCCATTAACAAGATCTAAAAGTAACGATCAATCAAACGAAATCTAGAGATTTAAGTAATACCTAAAAATTCAAAAAATCAATGAATATATACTAAATCGTATCCTCTCACTGAGATAAGAACAACAAAAACAAGAAAACTGAGCTTTATTACGCCGAAAATTAAAAAATCTCAATGAATGAACACATTCCGATCATTCAAAAGCAAGATCCAAAAGAGTTAAGCAAAAACGGAAGACAGATTCACGAAAAAAAAACTAAATCGGAGTGAGTCGATTCTTCAAATTGAGCAAAAACAAACAAAGGATCCTGAATATCAAAAAGTGGAAATCTCAGGCATCGAGACTCACCTTTCTTTGAGAAATGGAGAATCTCTTCTTCTTCTTCTTCTTCTATCTAACCCAGAAAATGAATACGTGATATTTAATCTTAGGGTTTATATGTAAAACTCAAAAATATATTGGAAAAAATTAAAAATTAAAAAATCTTTTGTTTCCAGCCTCATATGTGTATTTTGGAATAATTTCACATTTGCTCCCTTTATTTTATAAATAAAGCTACTCTAACCACTATATTATTCTTTGAAGTCAAATTTTTCTTGTATTTTAAGTTGATTAAGAGTGTGATTTTTTTCAAATATATTCACAAATTTAAGATACGAAAATAAAAAAAAGAGACAAAATAATTATAGAAAATTGGTTAATAAAATAATTTTTATTTTTATAATTTGTTAAAAAGTATTTAACAAGAAAGCTAAAAATACGTATATTTATTTTAGAAAAGATGACAGAGCTTGTGATAAGATTTTAAATTTTACAATATAAAATAAAAATGGGCATGTCAAAAACAAGAGAGACTTTGCTTTCTAGACGAGCATAAACTAAGATGAGTCACAACGACACGAATGATCGGACTCAAACGAGCGAAGATAACTCAAGCGTCAACCGAAAACATTTTAAAAAAAACTGACAATGCTTCTAGAAAAACACGAACCATATTCGTAAACTCCAGAAACAGCTGAATCTACGGAAGACGACCAAACTTCCGAGTCCAACATCCCAAACCAAACGACCCGAACAATGCAAGGAAAAGTCGTCAACCCAACCATAGCCATTATAGTTAAAACGGACAACGCAAAATCGCCAAGCAAGTAAATCACTCACGACAACAAACTGAACTACGAGATAGCTTGATCCTCAAAAAGGGTACGTTGTATCCTTCTCTAAAAAAAGGGAGAAGTGGGTACATATACGTATAAATATTTATGGGACGAATATTGGATTTGGATTGGATAAGGAGGAAAAAAATAGGGTTCTCAGGTGATGTAATTAAACTATTGGGGTAAATTATTGTAAGAACATGAAATAAAAGTGGAATTATGAAATATAGCGTCAAGTCGTACGTATAAGAGTCGTCGTCGTACATTATGGAAGCTGTTATTGGATATGAATCTTAAAAGGAATATTATTTTCATTAAACATTGTTTAATTTTTAAATTTTGATAATAATTATTAATTATTACTTATTACTTGTCAAATCTAAATCGAAAAAAGGCTTAAATTTATTACAATTTTTATTCTTTTAAAATTGTTGCTTTGCTGTCCACAAGTACATATGATTTTTAACAACGTACTTGACGACCAATTGGATTTGACTGTGACGTAAAGAAAAGTGACAGGAGCGTGGTGGTATCATTCCCTTCCTTTAGAAAAATCTGGATAAGGCTAGTAACCAACTGGACTCGCACTATTGCCAGCTGGCAAGTACACAAACGAGTTGCTCACGCGGTAGTGAAGCGCGTGGAGAGGCGGACACGTGATATGAAGACACAACGTGAGGACGCGTGATGCTGAGTGTGGGGTCCACGTCTACGACCTCGTTTTTGGACAGATTGACACGTGTCGAAACAGGGGAGAGTTTTAGCGAGTGGTGAATAAAACAGGAAGGAGTGGTTTGCAGTGAAGGCTGTCATTCGGTTTAATCGGTTTAATTTGGGTGGATTTTTTCGGTTTTTGATTTTTGTATTTGTGCCGAGCTAAATGAATAAAATTTTGGTTCGGTTCAGAAATTGATTTATCAGTTCGGTTTTTGGTTTTGAAATTCGGTTTATTCAGTTAATTTTCGGTTAAATTTTGGTTATTTTTCGAGTTTTTCAGTTTTTTCGAATATTTTTGGTTTATTTGGTTCGTTTTTTTTTGTTTATTCGATTATTTTCACATAAAAAAAATTGTGTTGTTCGATTATTAAAACATAATTCGGTTTGATTTGATTCAGTTTAGTTTGGTTTGGAAAATTTGGTTCAGTTTATATTTACATCTATAGTTATAGTTATGAGTTTTAGTGGATATTAAAATGGAGTCATGTGGGAATAAGATAATTATTATTTCTAAAATAATGAAAACTAGTTATCAATTAATCGATGGTTGCACTTTTGTCTTTTACTCTTACAATGATTGATTAGTTGTAGGTTTGCAGTTACAATTATCGATTTTTGGTTTTTGTCAGTGTATAGATTGTAGTTGTAAGTTTTAAATTGTATACTTGTTAACTTATCTTAAAACAGGACCACAAAAAGAATTTTGTTAAAAAGCTAACAAAATTTGTTGGGCCGGGCCTAAAGAATAAGGATATGTTCACAAGAATATTGGTTGGTGCTCTAACTATAGTGGGAAGAGAGCAAATGTTGGTTTGGAAGTAGATTTTAGGGTTAACATTTAAACCGCACCAAACAAAATTTAGTTTAATTATTTCCATTCATTCGGTTATTTCGGTTCATTTAGGCACATTTTTTATTTTAGTTTAGTTTTCGGTTCGGTTCGGCAACAATTCTTTTAACTAACTTAACCGAACCAAACCAATCCGAGCCAACCCGAACTTACTAAATTAATCAAACAAACCGGAAAAACAAAAAAAAACCCGAATAAATCAAAATTTTAACTGAAATTAAGATTTTTGAACCGAAAAACCAAACTTCAAAAAACAAAAAAATCGACCGAACAAACCGGAAAACAAAAAATAACCGAAA
Source organism: Iberis pinnata (assembly GCA_900406425.1). Lineage (NCBI taxonomy): Eukaryota > Viridiplantae > Streptophyta > Magnoliopsida > Brassicales > Brassicaceae > Iberis > Iberis pinnata. The sequence goes on from OVBE01000477.1 coordinate 22,517, forward strand.
AAAAATAAAAAAATTTAACTGAAATTAAAATTTTCAAACCGAAAAACCAAATTTCAAAAACAAAAAAAAACAGAATCGAACAAACCGAATGTTCACCCTAGTAGATTTGGTGACAAGAAATGATAATCTCTCGCTCTTGCAATAATAAAACAGTGAAAGAACTAAAGTTTAGCACTAATTGTTAATCTTGTAATAAACTAAACAATTTATAGCTAAGCTTTTAGACATAACATACTTCAATTCCATAACCTCGTTTTTTTTTTAAATCTCTCTACGAATTTGTCAGAATTGTTTTAATCGGACAAAAACATATACAGAAAATACACGAGAAAACAGTATTCTCTCTACACTCTCCCAAGTCAAAGGAATATAAAGAAAGATATCAGCTTCTGATTTCTCTCAATAAGCTGAATATAACTTTTACTGTTAATAATACTCGTGGTTAATATAATGTCTAGAAGTAGTAATAAATCTTACTTTTCATCTTTTTCAAGTGTTTGTTGTGCTCATTTGTCTTCTCACATGCTCAGGTATTAGCCTATTCATCAGCTCCAATGATGCTCCACTTAACTGTTAAATTATTGTTAGAGTTTTTAGAAGAATAGAAAGTGGAAAGTGGAGATTAGTTTGATCTTTTTACCTCTTGTTTGAAGTTGAACAATGGTGGTAATGGACGACCATTTGGTAAACGAGCGTTTGGCTCTCGGAGTTCATTAAAGAACGGATGGGCACATGCTTCAAGCTAATTAGACCAATAAAGAATCAAATGTCAAAATAAACACAAGTTGGGGTGGGCATTCAGTTTTTCCAGTTTTTTCGGTTTGGTTTTTCGTTTTTTTTTTTGTTTTTGTGCTGAATAAAAGTTCGTTCGGTTCGGTTATTCAGTTTTATAGTTCGGTTTATTCGGTTTGAAAATCTTAATTTCGGTTTATTTTTGGTTTTTCAGTTTACTTTTGGTTTTTGCGGTTAATTTCGGTTTATTCCGTTAACTTCAGTTAATTTTGGTTTTTCCAGTTTTTTCGGTTCGGTTTTTCGTTTTTCTTTTGTTTTTGTGCCGGATAAAAGTTCGTTCGGTTTTTGATTTCTTCGGTTCCGTTTTTCAGTTTTATAGTTCGGTTTATTCGGTTTGAAAATCTTAATTTCGGTTTATTTTTGGTTGTTCTGTTTACTTTTGGTTTTTGCGGTTAATTTCGGTTTATTCCGTTAACTTCGGTTAATTTCGGTTAATTTTAGCTAGTTTGGTTTGGTTTGGATCGGTTCGGTTTATTCCGTTAACTTCGGTTATTTTTGGTTTTTCAGTTTACTTTTGGTTTTTGCGGTTAATTTCGGTTTATTCCGTTAACTTCGGTTAATTTCAGTTTATTCCGTTAATTTCAGTTTATTCCGTTAATTTCGGTTTATTTTTGGTTTTTCAGTTTACTTTTGGTTTTTGCGGTTAATTTCGGTTTATTCCGTTAACTTCGGTTAATTTCGGTTAATTTTAGCTAGTTTGGTTTGGTTTGGATCGGTTCGGTTTATTCCGTTAACTTCGGTTATTTTTGGTTTTTCAGTTTACTTTTGGTTTTTGCGGTTAATTTCGGTTTATTCCGTTAACTTCGGTTAATTTCGGTTAATTTTAGCTAGTTTGGTTTGGTTTGGATCGGGTCGGTTAATATAGTGTAAAATAAAATTGTTGCCGAACTGAACCGAAAACCGAACTAATAAAAAAATTGCCAAATTGAACCGAACTAAATTCGGTTCGGTTTAAACGACCATCCCTAAACCGCCTAATAGAGAATCAGAATGAGTTTACTGACCGCAGTACATCGTAGACTTGGTGAATATTGAAGAAGCCTAGATGCAAGATCAATAGCTTCTGGAGGCATTCGCTTATGAAAAACCTGAGTGATCAAGAGAAAAATATATGCTTGATGTTATAAAATGAACAGTCATGTGTAAACGAAATAAAACATATTAATTTACAGTTTGTTTTAATGAATAAGCGAGACTAATTACCTTGTGCCATGGATGAGCTTTGATTTGTGGGAATCTAAAGTCTGTGTAGTTAGGGTTCATACATCGAATTTCTTCTCGAGTTGGAGTGCCAAGAACCTTCAAAAAAACAAACTTATGGTGACATTTCCAATAATATAATTAACTTTTAAACATGGTCGACATTTCACCTTTATGATCTCAACAAGCTGGTCAACTGAATTTTCTCCTGGAAATAATGGCTGTAGATATAAATTATTAGACAATATAACACTGACGACATTATTTTGCAGATAGAAGTCAACACTAACCTGGCCAAGAAGAAGCTCTGCAAGAACACAACCAGCAGACCATATATCTATGGATGCTGCATATTCTGTGGCTCCAAAGATGAGTTCCGGAGCTCGATAGTAACGGGAGCAGATGTATGATATGTTTGCTTCACCTTTGACCTAATGTGAATTGCCAAACATTGTAGAAGGTAAGACATAGCGGAGATGCGTAAAAGTAATGCTTTAATCCGGTGAGAGAAAACACTGATTGTGTTTATACTTCTCTAAAGCTTTACATGAGTAGATACATAAGCCAGCCAAAAACAAAGGAAGAAATCAAGTAATGAATGAATGAAACCCTTACCAATACTTTCGCACTTCCAAAATCACACAGCTTAACTTGATGTGTTAAGGGATCAACCTACAAAATGCAACAAAAAGTAAGACTCAGAAACTTGTCAAGGTTATCAACCGTATTTCAAGCTAAAAAAAGTACCAGAACATTTTGTGGTTTCACATCTCTGTGGCAAACACCAGGAACAGTATGGATGTAAGCCAAACCTCTGAAAATCTGCGTTAAAATATTTCTAAGAATTTTCAGAATCAGCTCTATTAATTGAGAGAATTTGCGAGAAAAACTGTAAATTAAACCGCATACTTGATATGTGTAAAGTTTGACATAGAAAATAGGCATCCTCTGATTCGAACTAGTATAGTGCTTCAAAACCCGGTACAATGTCTCAGGTACATACTCCATAACGAGGTTAAGAAAGAGCTCGTCTCTACTCGTTGTAGAGAAGAAACAATGCTTCAAGGAGACAACGTTTGGGTGATCCATTAATCTCATTAGTTGCAACTCACGGTTTTTGTAACGTCGATCTTGCAAGACCTTTTTAATAGCCACTGATTCTCCAGTTTCCAAGCATTTCGCCTAAAATATAAATTTACTTACTCGATCAGAAAGGAAAGAGAAACATCATGACCTGCAAATATTAGCATTGAGAAGCAAAAAGGTACCTGGAAAACTATTCCGAATGATCCTGTTCCAACAACCCGCTCAGCCATGTAACTAATGGTCTGTAGCAAACAGAATGAAGACAAATGTATAATAAGTGAGATGAACTACTTTAACTTTGAAAAAATGAAGTCTCGAAAAGATCAGGTTCTACTAGTTTATCTATCTGTTATTAATAAACACTTGCTAAAGCATAAGTTGGTGTGTAACCTTACACATGGTACTATGCAAGAACCATAAACATTAACTGCTAATTAGTTACTCAAATCTGTTTTTTGGCAAATATTAGAATCCAACCTGCTTTGGTTCACCGTTTTTTCCTCCAATGGTTGTCGAAATGATATGACCAGTAACAGCATCATTTCCTTCTGTAACAGCAGCAGACATTTCCTACAATCAACTTCAACTATTAGTATTGATACTAAACTATTCTGATCAAACTACAAACTGGAAGAGCAATAGTAAGCATTTACTGCTTCCTCCTACTTCAAAAAATCTCAGAATAAATATTGACTGTATGAGAGCTAAGTTTCTATACATAAATCATCCTAAGTTCTAACAACTTCATTGTTATCATTCTTCAGTGAGTTCGTTGATAGCTAAAAAAAAAAGTTAATCTCAAGAAGAATAAGATTAAGCTAAAGAAATTGTGAAGTTATCACTTAACACTAGCTATTCTATTTCCATAGGATTCGAAGGTTACTATTGTTCAGATCTCTCTAGTAGAGAATATCGAAACCTTAAACAAAGAAACTCAATGAGTAATCTAGCTACTGCATGCAATCAAACGAAGTCAAAATCGTAGTCTCTTATCAAATAGCCTCGTCGGAGTAAAATCTCTCCGGTGAGCTCAGATCAAGACGAATAACGAAACACAACAATAACACAGATCGGATTCTAGCAAGCTAAGAATTCAAATAAAGAAAAATACAAGCTAGATCGGAGTAGATCTGAAAAAATTAGTCACCAAACTAGAAATTTCAAATACACTGTTTCACCAAACACAAAACCGTAAAAGAGTGAGAGATAAAGGCAAACCTTATCAGAATCAATATCAGTACGACGTTTCGATACATCACCTCCGTCGTGAAACGGCGGAAGCTGCGACGGAGCAAGAGGCCCCGTTGGTAATGAGGCCATGTGCTTTTTTTTTTTTTTTTTTTTTTTTCNTAAGACTCTCTCTTTCTTTTTGCGTCTAAACTTCATAAATGAATTAGAGACATAGGTGGACCCACAAGAGACTAAAAGCGCGTGAATGTAACGCTCCAATGAGAATTTTCCTTTTTTTCAGTTAAAATTATGATAAACTTCTCATTAGGTAGTTAATGTGAACTAATTAAGTAATTAAGATAAGAGAATCTATTAAATATTTTAAACAACCGAAAAATAAGTTCATTAGAAGTAATATTTTTTGAAGACTAAGATATTTGGTAATAAGGTATCATCAAGTCAATATTTTATTTTTTAATCAAGTGATTTTGATCTAAATGATTAAAAAGGTCAATTTTTGTGTTTTACTTATATAAATTCATGACTAGCATGTTTCACAATATAAAAATTATGTACGGATAAATGTTGTTAATATGAAAAAGTTACTACCACCAATATTAAATCATAATTGGTTTGGTTGGTATATATACCACATGAAAAAGTTACTATTTTAGCTCGAGTAATATATATATATATATATATATTTATATTTATATTGTAGAAAAAAAATTCCTCATATTGTAAATATATTATTTGTGGATTATAATTATTGTAAATATATATTCTACTAGGGGTGAGACGGATCCAAATATCCAGAGTTTTCTAAGGATATTTAGATATGTCAGATCCGTGAAAATGAAATATGGATCCGAACTATCCACGGATATCCGGATTTGTATTCAGATCTGAAACTAAGAATAAAAAAACTGAGTATATTTAAAAAAAAAAAATTTGAAAAAAGTTTCTAAAAATATAAAAATTATAAATTATATTTAAATTTAATTTTTAAAAGAAATAAAAATGTATATGTTTACAATAATACAAATAAAATATTTAAAAGTGTTTTTTTATTAAAATAACAAAATATATTTTTAAAAATATATAAAATATCATAACATATATTAAAATATAAATATTTTAAATATATTTAATGTATAATTCGGATCCAGATATCCGGATCTTAAAATTTTAATATCCGGATCCGGATCCGGCCTCCTCGAATATCCTAATTTTCGGAACGGATCCGGACGAATTTCGGATTGAATCTCGAATCCGGGATAATAATTCCACCCTTATGTTCTACTAACCCAAAAAAGAATTATATATCATCACTTTTTAAGTCCAAACATAATAACTTATATAATATGTTCTGATCAATAAATTTATTTTTTTCCAAAAAGAAGTATAAGTCATTAAAAATATGTTACAAAAAAAAAACTCTAAATTTTGACTATGTACAATTGACTACTTGCATATCTTATTCGTATATAACCGTGAATACAAGTCTTAATTACAGGATACAACACTAAATAATATATATATATATATATATAAGATATATTTTACTCTCTTTTCCTTAAACCATCTTATTGAATGGATTTAATTTTTAATTTAGTGAACTGATTTCTAAGTAATACATTAACTAATTCTTACACATTTATTTATATAAGTAGGTAATTATGAAAGAAAGTATAAAAAGTCATGTCGTCATTTCTAATATATTATAAAACTAAAAAAAAATTTATTCATCAAAATAGAAACAATCCTATTAATTTCATAAGTAATATTATTTAACAAAATAATGGCTATAAATTATAAATCAAAATTTACCAACAACTCAATATTAAAGTATAAGCAATATAAATTGAAACGTAATGTAACTATATATTATATTTATAAAGATACATTTAACTCTCTCTCCTCGAGCCACTCATCACATGAATTTATATTTTAATTTACATAATTTAGTGAATTATTTTCCAAGTAACTCACTAACTACATATTACACATTTATATAAATATGTAATTATAAAAAAAATATGAAAATCATGTCATAATTTCTAATATATCACAAAATTTTTAAAAATCTATACTCACCGAAAGAGAAATAGTCATATTAATTTCATGAGTAATATTTTTTAATAACACAATGACTATAAATTAAAAATCAAAACTTTCCAACAACCTCAATATTAAAGTATAAATAAAAAATTATAAACTAAAACGCAACATAACTATCTATATACATAAATATAGGTTATACTCTCTCCTCTTTGAACCACCTCATCATCCATATAAATTTAAGTTTTAATTTACATAATTTAATAAATTACTTAAGTAACATATTAACTACAAATCTATACAAATAGTTAACTATGAAAAAAAATGAAAACCATGTTTTCCCTTCTACTATATCGCAAAATTAAATTTAAAAAAGTAAACTATACTCACTAAAATAAAATTAGTCGAATTCACATAATCTAATGAATTATTTTCTAAGTAACATATTAACTACACATTATATGTCTATATAGATAGGCAATTATGAAAATATGAAAAGTCATGTCTTTCCTTCTATTATATCACAAAATTAAAAAAATAAAATAAACTATACTCACTCAAAGATAATTAGTCATATTAATTTCAAGAATCGTGTTTTTAATGTATCAGAGGTTTTAATAAAAAATGGATATAATTTATAAACCCAAATTTCCCAACAAAATGTGTATCAAGATATAATTAAAAAAGATTATAAACTAAAATCAACTTAATTATCATATCCAATATTTAGTAATAACAAAATAAAGTATATAAATTTCAAAACTTTGTAAGTCATATATTACACACGATAAACTCATTTAATTTTTTATTATTTTTTCTCGTTATTTTTTTCTTATTTTGAAAATATAGTTGAACTAATAACCATCTCGTTGGAGGTTAGTCAAACAATATTTTCGCTAATTTAATTTGTTAAATTAAATATTTTAGGTTGATACCAAATCGTGTAAACCTATTTTGGACGGTATGAGTACAAAACAATTAAAACACAACTTTATTTTCAATATTCAAAACAAATGATTCTATTTATTTTTATGTAATTTTTTATCGTGGTTCAAAAATTAGTTGTATTGTATTTTTCAGTAAATCATATAATAATACAAAGTATAATAAAAATTATATCTTAATAAATAAAAGAAAAATTTTAAGAGAATATCTACTAACTACTTAAAAATACATACTAACGAATTTGTTAGAGAATACTTTTAAGATATTTGGATTCAATCTAAAAGATACATTAGAAAAACATGTTTTGCAAAAAAAACATAAGAAAAAGAATTTAGAAGGTAATTCATTACAATTATTGTTAATGATTATTAGTTTATGTCCCAATTTTCATACTGAGTTAAATTATATTGTAGCTAAAACTCTAAATTAATGTTAAAGTTATAATATTTGTTCAATTATTTTCCTATATTATTTGTTATTATGATCATTTACGCTCACCCGCCATCCACCCTAAGACGGATAAAACTCTAGCTGCCAAATAGTAGATGAGAAATTTACAAACTCCTGGAAGAAAGTATCTCCTTGAATTGGATTGAAGCGTATTATCGTTTGGATGAGGCGTGATAGTCGAGAGACGAAAACTTAAAAAAATGTCCACTCCATTATGCATAATACGCTGATTGTGACCATCATGATGATGAAAGTTCTCAACAGCGTACATAAACAATCCCTGCAATTGAAACTCCGCTGGATTAGGTTGATGAACACTTAATGGAAGTGTGTCATCCACCATTGACAGGTGGAACACTTGGTAATTGGTAATTTCATCATTTATCATATTAAATGCATTGAATTACTTACGAGTAATTGGAACAATCAGTATATAAGAAAAAATCATCAAATGTTTTTCCACTATATATATAAAAATACATTTTACTCTTTTCTCTTTGAGCCACCTCATCACATGGATTTTAATTTTTATTTACATAATTTAATGAATTAATTTATAAATAACATATTAACTACATATTACATATTTATATAAATGGGTGATCTTTTTAAAAAATATGAAAAATCATGTCATCATTATTAAAATATAACACAAAACTAAACAAAAAAATACTCATCAAAGGACAAAAGATTTTGCACATGGAACATAAGAAAATGTAGAAGTTAGATTATCATAATATTTGTTAATGATTATTAGTTTCTTATTATGTGCAACATTTGGACAAATTTCATAATTATTTTCAATTCATTTATATTGTAGTCAAAAACATTATTTCGTTAGCTAAAAATCCAAACTATTGTTAAAATTATAACATTTTGTTCATATTTTATTTTGTTATATTTTTATCAATCTAACTATTTACACTAACCCACTATGGCGGGTAAAATTCTAGTACCATCATAAAGAGAAAAAAAGGAAAGAAAACAAATAAAATAGAAACAATAATCCTTAAAGAAAAAGTAAATTAACTATAAAAAAAAAGGAAACTTATCATCTGTAAATACAAACATTTTCTCTCTTCATCGCATCACAAACAAAAAACAACAAATCGTTTGCTCAAAAAGAAAAAACTATTGATGATCGAGTTCAAAAAAAGAGATTTGATTGAAGTATGTAGCAAAGATGAATGGTTCTCTGGATCTTATTTCAAAGCCAAGGTCCTAATAAAGCTTCCACATGAATATTTTTACAAATTTAAGTACAATAATTTTATAACCGACAAGGAAGATCATCAACCCTTGATCGAATATCTCGACCGATAAGCTCCGTCCAATGCCTCCAAATTATCTCATTCATTGATGTTTTTCTACGATGTAAAGATCGATGCTTTTCACAATGATGGTTGGTGGGTCAAATTCATTACTAGTAGATTTTTACTTTGTTTACTTTGTGACGACCGATGAAAAGTGTATGTATCCAATTAAGAAACTAATAAGACATCTTGATTTGGTTAATAGAGATTGGATTTCTTCACCAACATGCTACAATAATAAGAAGATTGTTTCTTGAATTATGTTTTTATTTTTTGTTATTGTTCTTTGCGTTCTTATTATGGTATTTTTCGAAATCTTCTCATACTTTGTTTTAGATTTAGAATTTGGATTTAGATTCGTTCCTGGTATGTTTTTTTTCTTTTTCCCAAAAAATCTTTTAACAAGTAATGGATTTGATTTTCATTTTCTTCTATAATATTCATGAATTATCAAATTTAAACAATATAAATAAATAAAAATATATTGATTTTTAAACAAAAATTTATGTTCTACCAAATCCATAAACCAATTCTCCTTAAATAATATAAGAAAACATCATTAGTGTCGTTACTATATAAAACGGAGTTAAAACTAGGGGCGGGCTGGGCATTTCGGTGTATGGTTCGGTTATGGTCCATTTTATTTGGTTTTCCAGTTTTTCGGTTTTATGAAAACTTAAACCATTAGGTTTAAGTTTCGGATACGGTTTCGTTTCAGTTTGATTCTTTTGATTTACGGTTTAAATGATTTTAAAAAAAAACCGTAAGAAAAATCAGTTTAGTTTGGTTTGGGTTTAGTTTCAATTTTATATGTGAAGTGTAAAGCACAATAACCAATACCAAATAAAAAATGTTCAAACAAAAATAATAAAAACGTAAAAGGTTTAAAATAAAGTCTAAATATCCAAACAAATCTATTAAAGTTTAAGATATATAAAAAAACTTGAGAAAAACCTTTATATCATCATCGAACGATGTTTGAACAATAGTAAAATAAAAAAAATCATGAATATAATATGTTGTGTGTATGTGAACTAAAATTATTTTTGTTACATTATAATTCTAACTAATTTTGTATATAGTTGATTTGAAAACCGAAAAACCCGAACGGTTTTCATCCAAACCAAAACCAAAATATTTTTATTATCTTAACCTAACGGGTTTTTAAGTAAAACGAGAACCGAATCATTTAATTACGGTTCGGTTCAGTTTGGTTACGATTCTTTTGCCCAACCCTAGATAAAACCTATTAAACTAGCTAATATTTTATATTATAATCATAATAAATCAAATATATATATATATATATAAAAGAAAAGGTTCGTTTTTTTGTTTATACATTTTTCATATTTGTTATTGATCTTTTGTCATGATCAACCTAAAAAGCTCATAATCAACCTTTCATCCAAACACCTTTAATTATTTTCACGTAAACCAAACAATCTTTTAAGTTTTAAGTTCATTAGACTCTTTGTGCATCATTATCTCCTTATAAACCTCAAAACTCCAATTGATATTAACTCACAAATGAAGGAAAAGAAAAAGAGTAAAGAGGTTTGTATATATGAGTCTTTTCCAAATTATGTTCAAAAAAACATTTAATTATTTTATTAATGGTATGTGCAGATTTGAATCCTTTTATTTTATGCTAATGCTTCAATTAATCTTTTATATATACTCTAATTTCTTTGTTTCTTTTGATAATGTTCATAAGATATATCTTCGTTAATTATAGAAGATTTTTTTTATCACCTTTTGTTTTATATTTTACTTCTAAATTATATTTCAAATTGATTAACAAAACATGTCTATTTTTTAAAAAAATATCGAGTATACCGCTTTTGTTGTTTTCACAAAAATGTAAAGCTTATATTTTTGGTACAAAAATTCTAAAATTTTTGGATTTACTTTTTGAATATTAAGAAGACAGATAAAATGTAGAATCTTATTTAGAAAATAATAATAATAATAATATACTATCTCCTTCGTTTCATTTTAATTGTTTTTATTTTATTTATGTATATTTTAACTAAAACTTTTAATTTTGTCATCGAACCAATAATCATCTTTCCGCTAACCTAACATCTTCCATCCCTTAGGATCAAACTGCAAAATCCGATGTAATTTATCGTAATCAATTGCTAACATGTTGGTTAACCGTATTCTTTTTTGTCTATAGTTTTAGTGAATTAATCATCAAATATTGTGATGTATTAATGATGTATTAATTAGGGGTAAAACTGAATATTTAAACAATGTTCTTAAATGTGAAACAGCAATAAATACATACTCCCTCCGTTTATAAAAGATTGTCGTTTTAGCTATAATTTTTTGTTTCAAAAAGAATGTCGTTTTAGGTTTTCAATGCAAAAATTTAATGAGTTTGACTTTTCTGACCAATATAATAACTGCAATATTTTTTTCTATTGGTTGATTTAGAATACTTAATGTTATTTTTATGGAAAACATAAATTTCTTAATATGTGTAAAATTTATAAATAAAAATCTTTTAAAAACGGAGGGAGTATATATATATATATATAGAAACTAGGAGGTAGAAAATTTCATTTACTAACCGGAGCTGCTTCTAGCTCTGGTGGTAAATGGCTCACAGTTGTGAGTTCCGCCACCTGAGTTCGAATCCCGGTCACCGTCAATTAACATGGGGTGAAATCGGCGACCCTCCTGGATATCCTTGGCGACTGCGGACGCTTTGGATCTAGTCGGAGTCCTTCGGGGCTCCGGATACCCAGGGTCATCAAAAAAAAAAATTTTCATTTAATTTTCATATTTATAATATAGAATAACATTTTCTAAACATCTAAAGTCAAACTAACACTTTTTTCCACAATTTCATAATCTTAAGTATAGTATCATAAGGACATGAAATGATGCATAGGAACAACAACAACAACATTTCAAATAACACATCATCACATCAAGCTTGTGCTTCATGTAAACATCAAAGAAAAAAATGTAACAATGAATGTATCTTATCACAATACTTCCCAGCTCGTAAAACAAAAGAGTTTCAAGCTGTACACAAAGTCTTTGGTGTTAGTAATGTACAAAAAATGGTACGGACAGTACGTGAAGAAGACAGAACTAAACTCTCTGATTCATTAACTTGGGAAGCTTTATGGAGACAAAAAGATCCAGTTCTTGGTTCATATGGAGAATATAGAAGAATTTGTGAAGAACTTAAGCTTTATAAAAGCTTAGTTCTTAATCAACCTCTTATTGGTTGGGATAATAATACTAATAATCAAAGAGTATTCAATAATAATAATAATAATAAAAATGGATTAGTGTTAAGCTCAAGTGGATCAGGAGGTTTTAATGGTGTTGATATTAATGGTGGATATCAATCAAGGAATTTGAATGTTGGTGGATTGGAAAATTTTAAGCAAGATCAAAGACAACAATGTTATGCAGTGATTAATGGGTTTAAACAACATTATCTCCCACTTTAAGTAACTATATAGTTTAATATATTTTTTTAAAGTTATAATAGATATAAAGTATGCTTGTTTTTAGTTTGTTATGCCTTAATTATTGTTGAGCTTTTACTCTCTCTCTCTTTTTATTTTAAAGCAACTTGTGGTGTATATCTTATTGTTTTATTTTTATTAATTAAAAAAAACTTGAATGGTAATTGGTAAATCAACCATATTTTAAGACAATCTTGCAATAATAAAATATTTGGTTATTATCTCATAAGAGTATATGTGCTTGTTGGATTGCGTTGGACTTGTGATTTAACCTCAAAAATTAGATTTACGAGGTCATTAGTTCGACTTTTTTAGGTTATATCTTCAGATATTAGCAAAAACTAGTTATATGTCTAACAAGAGATTAAGAGCCGAAGATCCGAACTTTTCTTAGTTAACGAAAACAAATAAAAAAGGTCGATGTCTTGTTCTTTTTTTAAGATGTTTGTTCAAGTGTAATAGTTAAATCACAAATCACTAAAAAAATAAAAGGAGTGTGAAAGTCATAGTTCTTGAGAAAAATCTACTTATCAAAAATAAAAAACTAACAAGAAGCAAGTAGTCTATTGGTTGATATTTTTAGTGTCTTGCTATCCGATCAGAAATCGAATTTGGCCATATGTAAATTCAATTTTTCTCTTTAACATGGTATATGTTATTAGACCGATCTGTTGTAGTCATGAAATAAATGTGACAAAAATAAATAATATGTCTATTTATCTTGAAAGTTGTACGAAACTAAGATTCAAAACCGCTTTACAAAAAGAGTATTACTATAACAACTGAATTTACAAGACACGATTTATAATCATTTTTTCTCATTAATTTCTGGACCACAACTGGTCGATTTAGTAAATATGAGAAAATGCATTCGCTATGCGAGTGGTCAGGTCGAACCCTAGTCTGATAACAAGACAATAACCGCGACACAACCACTAGACCATTTGACACATTTTCTATAATACGGAGTTTCGCATACGTGTATAATGCATAAATAAACTTTTAACCATTTGATCAATACAATTTCTCATTTTTTTTTTAAAAAAAGTTAGATTTAGTTTTTTCATTTAAATATTTTTATGAGTATGCATGGGATCAATTACCTAATGGACATTAAACTCTTGACATACCAATTTTTCTATAATCCAAAAGGATATGATTCACATCAATGGATAGCTAGCAAGCATAGCAATACCACATTTACCTTTCTCATCACTAAAACCTCTCTCAATCCTCACATATCCTTCTTCACCCCAACTACTTCCCCAAGAATTCTTAACAATCCAATACTTTTGACCACTATCTTCTCCATATCCAACAACAACAACTCCATGATTAAGATTATCTCCACAAGAACCAGTGAAAACACCTGAAGAGTAAAGTTGAAACACAACTCCACTAGCATCAATACCAACTGATACTGGTTGTTGAGCAACAACTACTTGTAAACTAGCTTCATCTTGAGCTATCTTATTGTATCCTTGTATTGTTACTAACTTGTCTTTAGATTTTTCTTGATCACATGTTCCTTCTATAGCTGTATATGGATAGTTTAACTCAGTAGTTAGTCCATTGTTTGTTTTGATGAATTCATATGCTGTTTCCATTAATCCACCATTACAACCATTGTTGTTACTTCCTGTATTATCACAATCTATGAGTTGTTGTTCTGATAAAGATATTAAGTTTCCTGTTTTGATTTTGTTTATGCCTTCAATAGCTGCTACTGTAGCAAATGCCCAACAACCTCCTACATAAGAAAAAGGTAATTAGAATTAGAAAATATCATAATCGAGATTAAAAATTATACCTTTGTGGTAACAAAAACAAATTTGTAGTCTTGCTAATATTGAAAACTAGCCTAATATTTCTTGGGTCTAAACCTTAGTTTTTATGGCTTATATTATGGGTCGGATCTGTTTAGATGGCGTCTAGACGCTACATGAAAATCGGGTATTCTAATTTCGTGTTATCTGATAATCTAGGCAAACTGAAAAAAATTAGGCGTTTAGAAAGAATAAGCGAGGATCTAGATGGTTTTCACAAACTCCTAGACGGAATAGACGATAATATTTTTTCAAAATGATATGAGCTTATAAAATTTTATAAATTATTATTATTATTTTAAATCATATATGTTTATAATATATATATATATATATATATATATATGTATATATATAAAGTTGTATTCGTAATTGGTCTTCCCTAGATTTAAGAGTATACAGTTAGAGCACCTCTGTTAGGAGAGAGAACAAGAGGATGAGTTCTTAAAATAGAGCTTTTCGATACTCTCTGGGGATTTTAACCACTTGTCCACCTATTAGTGGTTTTTTTTCCTCTACCACTTTTAAATTAATTTAATATCTTAATTAGAAAACTAATACTAATAGTTTATTTATAAGATACTAAAATGATGATATTTTAGATTTTTCTCACATATTAATAAAATTAACTTTTACTTTTTCTAATACTTATTTATTAGTTTAATAACATTAAATATCATCTCTCTCTAATCACTATTGGTTAAAAATAAAAGTAAATCCAATAGGTGTGGAGACTTTATTAACATTATTTTTCATTTTTAATAAATTAAATTTTTTAAAAATAAATAAATAATGTTGGTTTAATTATGTCCAGAACCGACTCTGATTATGAATGTTTGCAAAATCTTTTATCTTTAAAATGAATTGCCTAATCAAGAGCAAAAATTCATACCACATTTTCCTTGATTTCTAATAGGAGTAACTGCACCTTCTTCTCTCCAATCCACAGAGTCAGACACATTGCTTGGTACAACACTAACCGGTTTATGACTACTATCTAACCTCAATGAAGTAATATTCAAACCAAAAAAATGATCTTTAAACTCATAATTAGTCATGTCTGCAAATCTATTATCAGTTAACTTAAATGGCAATTGAAGTGAATTAATGTAGTTAATGAACTCAAGATTAGCTTGGTATATACCAAACCTTAACATCCATTCATCTCTTCCTCCATATAATTTACTATGAGTTTCAAGCCATTTCTTGAACCTTTCCTTCAAAGATGTTTGTGTGTTGTACTCAAAGGAATTGATTGTACATAGTCTTGAAGTTATTAAGATAAAACAAATCAAAATTATAAGGATTTGGTTAGAGTTTTTAAGTACATTCATCATCTTTAAGTTGAGAGTTTGGGAGATAGATGAGTTTGGTTTATGTTATATAAGGTTTTAGTTGATGGTCACAAGTTTTGTGTTTTGTTTTGTAGTTCTAATGGGACAAGTAACCTTCTCTTTCATCTCTAACAAGTTGTAAGATACGTAGGTTTAAAGGAGTAGCCGCGAAAAAAATAACATACATCTTTGACGTATCTGCGAACCACTCCGCTCCGTACAAATAATCAAATTTTTTATTCGGTTTTGAACCGCTCTTATTTAGATATCAGAAAATCTGGATGTCCATTAAAATTCGAACATTCATCAGATATCTGATCCGTTTGTCAGATATCTGATATGTTTTACAATAAAAAATAACATAGTAAAAATGTGTGAAATATTTCATAAAAGGTTACAATCGAATCTACAAAATAACTAATATTTTATATAAAACATATTTTAGTTTTAGTTTTTTTTATAAAATTTATTATTATAAATAAAAATATGTTAATATTATATAAATATATAACTATTTAATTATATATAACGAAGTTGATCGAATATCCATTTACAAAAATTTAGTATTTGTAATTTGCTTTGTTTTTGACAGAATTTTTATATTTGATTTGACTTATAATTTTACACATATCCGAATTTTTCGAATCGATTCAAAACAAATAAAATATAAGAGCAAATCTAGCAAATACTTTGCTCAGCCCTTGATTTAAGAGTCAGTCATCAAATTTGGCTTCTTTTAATCTAGTCACAGTACAAAGTTGCAATAACTAAACCAGAGAGATAGAAAGAGAGAACTAGCTAAACCTACTGTTACATCTAAAGTAGACAAACTAAATCAAGAAGAAAAACAAAAAACAAAAAACAAAAAAATAAGATTAGTGAGATAAAATATTCATACAATCTTTTTTTCTTCCATTAAAACTAACCACCCTAGAATATTTCTGCTGTCTCCCAAGTCCAAAATACTCTTCTTCTAACTCTACCTTCCATCTTTTTAAAGCTCTGTTTTCCACCATAAAGTTAATCAGAGTTTAGTCACTAATCAATAAGGAAACAAGAATGATAAACAAACTCCATGTAATATGGAGTAAGATATGAACAAGATCAATTCCATTTACATTAGGGGGGGGGTCGGCATTCGGTTTTCGGTTCGGGTTATTCAGTTAGGTGCATATAGGAACCGTTCGGGTAATTTAAAAATTCGGTTTAGATTCGGTTAGGATTTATTCGGGTTCGGGTAGGTTTTTCCATTTTTATTAGGATATGAAAATCCAAAATATCCGTCCAAAAATCCAAATTATCCGAACAACCTAGCTAAAATCTAAGTTAATCGAATCAAAACCCAAAATATCGGACGAAAACCTATAAATATCCGAGTTACCTTACTAAAAACCTACTTTTTCTACCTAAAATCCTAACTAAACGATCACAATTACATATATAGTCATATATATACGGGTTTTTCGATTATACTTTCAGGTTTCGGTTCGGTTTGGATTCGGTTTTTCGGGTTGAGATATATAGGAACCGTTCGGGTTATTTGGAAGAACGGTTCGGTTTCGGTTTTTTCGGTTCGGATATCCGGTTTCGGTTTATATGTCCAGCCCTAGTAGAGATGATTCTTTGGATAAGCTTACATATTGTTGTACAGTAGACTCTAGATTTGATCTTTATCCAGATGATGAAGAGCTATCACTATCTGAATCTGCAAATCCAAAGCCACAAGGGTGTTTAGTAACAACAAGCACAAAAGCATGAACCAATAATGATATTTAGTTATAACTCAAAAGGGAAGTATGTACCAGTAGAAGAACTGGAACCACTTGAAGAGCTACTTGAACTACTTGATCTGCTTACTTCATTGTTTTGTGTCTCCACTTGAGGTAAATTCTTAGGGAGTGTCTTTTTAGCTGATTTAGAAGAAAAGAAATCTCTAAGTACTTCACACCAAACAGAGATATATAGTTAGGCCTGGGCATATTTTCCAAAACCCGACCCAGAAAAACACGAACCGACCCCGACCCGAAAATCTCAATTACCTGAATGGATCTTAGGCTAATATTTTTCGGGTACCGGACCCGATACCCAATTGGGTACCCGAAAAACCTAAATAATGCATTAAACTAGAAAATTCACTTTCCAACTTTGACTTGTATGCGAATTATAGGATTTAGGTAAGAGAATATTTGGTTGATTCAACTTCTTTTCTAAAATCTAAAAGCAAATTAATTTTTTTATTTTATTTTGTGATGTTATTTGAACATATAATAGTTAAAGCCAAAACCCATATTAACATTTTAACGATTTCATGTAATTTTATAGATTTCGGGTGCATACAAGTCTTCGTTATCTGAACATATTGAGATCCAAAAAATTTCATGTATATATCGATTCTCATTGTGTTGACGGACCCGACCCCGACCCCGAATATTTGCGGGTTCTATATGGGTAGTAAACTCCTATACCGAAAACCCGAACCCAAACATTTTGACACGAACCCAACTCGAAAACCCGAATGCCCATCCCTAGATATAGTATTCAGAAAATGAGCTTGTGAAATTACCTGAGTTGCCACCTTCCCTTGAAAACCCATGTGTCTCTGGTGCTGGAGCCTGCAACAATGGAGATAAGCATGTAAATCAAATTACAAAGAAAGAAAAAAAAAAGTGGAATACAAAGGAAAGGTGCAAGAAGGAACCAGATGTTGTTGACTATTCCTTTCAGCTTCTACTCTAGCTTGAAGAGCTAACTCAGCTTTTCTCTTTTTCTTGCTTAGACCCTTTTTATAGTTAGTTACAAATCTGTCTAACTCCCACAAAGTCTCTGGATCAACACTATCGATATCGACTTCAATCTCTTCATCTCGTAGCTTCACAGCTGTGTTCCTCTTGTTAACAATTTGTACAATTGCATCTAGTTTATCTGGAGGCAAATTCTGTAAGTGTCCACTAAGCTTCTGCTTCTCTTCATATGTCATATCTCTTTTATTTAGATCATTTGCTTTCGGCTTCTTCAAAGCAGGTGTTCTTCCAGAAGGTATTGTACTAGTCGGTGTTCTACCAGGCGTTGTAGTTGGTTTCCAGTCTGATCTATCCGTTGTATTCCTCACATTAATAGGCGGTGGTGGCATCGTAGGACCTAGTCTAGACCTCATTGTAGAAGTTGGAAGATTCATCTCATAACCAGTAACAAATCTCAATTCCCGATTATAATCTGCTTCGATAACAGCCCATCTCTCTTCAAACATCTGTAATAACACTACCGCCATGACATGGACATCTTGTCCTTCTGGATTGTAAGTCATGGCATTGTGGAAAGTTAATCTAACATCTTCTGCAAATTCTCTAGGTGACTTGTATAGATTATTTGTTAAGGCGGCTTTGACAGTTCCTAAATCCATAGGGTGTTTAATAATGGTGAAGTAATCATGCAAACCTAGAGCCTTCGCATCTACAGGAGCATTGAATACCCAACCATGCTTATGCTTCATCAGTCTTTCAAGTAGAGTACTGCAATTCTTGAAAACTTTAGAGCCTGTACCAAAACCATGCCCAACTTCCCCTCCTTGCTTCTTTGCACTTGGTTTCGGTTTCTTGTTACTCTCGGCTGGTGGCAATTTGTCACCGAGTAGAAACTCTGACGTTCTGTAAAACTGATTTGCCTTAGGCGTTCGTTTCTCTTTCTCCGCATACTCATTGACTCCAGGAGTATTCTCAAACACTGATATACTTAGTTGATGTAAAGGCCTTGGTGGTCTAATGACCTCACGAGGAAGTCCAGCTGAGGCAAACCCTGAGAGAATCCTTCCTCCACCGTTATTAATACCACTGTTAACCAAAACACGAGAATCGTCATGTGCACTAATCTCACCCTCTTTGTCTTCTATCTTCTTTACAAGACCTCTGACTACGTTAAGCTGATCTTCAAGTTTCTTCCTCATCTCCTCTTTCTGTTGCTTCGACTTGGAAGGTACATGTATACTAATATGTCCATCTACGTCTTCCTCCATTGGCATGGTTTCATCAGCGGTAGCATCAATGTCCTGAGCAGAATCAGAGTTGAGCTCTGCTGGCTGCTGGGCGTCAATGACATCTCTTTCCACAAGGTTTTCATGATGAGCTTCTTTTGTTAGGTTATCTGCATCTACCATATGGACAAACTCCTCAGAAGACACTTCAATGGGATTCTTGTCAATGACAACAGTGTTGACATCTTCCACAGAAGGTGCTTCAATAAGGTTCTTATCAAAAATTACAGTAGTCACATCGTCTTGCGAAAGGAGTTTAGGAGTCTCCTTGATAGAATTCTCATCAACAACCACTGTATTGACATCATCTTGGGTTTGAGAAGGTACTTCAACAGTCATCTCTTCTACACTAGTGTTCACATCATCCTGACTCAAAGGACCTGGATCAGCTTGAATACCATTCTTCTCAGTAGCAACCAAACTAACATCATCCAAAGGTTCAGCTTGAACAAATGCTTCCACAAGAGACTTATCAATAACTTTTTCAGAATTATCATCAAGCAGATTCTCAGAAGGTGCTTCAAGAGCAGAATTATCCTCCACATCCATAGGATCTACAGATTCTCTAGCTAGAGTTTCAGGAGGATTCACATAATTATCATTTTCTAATTTCTCTTCTGGTTTCTCACTAACCTCAGAGACAAAGAGTGGTGTTTGCTTCCTCTGACCTTTACCTTTCCTCGTATAAACTCTAATACTTTGCTTCTCTTTAGCTCCATTGATTCCTTCTCCATTAACAAGCTCAGAAGCCATTCATATACTCCCAAAAACCCTAATTTCACACTTTTCCCTTGTTCTCAATTGATACCTCTCTTCAATTCTCCCCTGATTAGAAATCTCTCGAATTAGACAATTCAAAACACCATCCAGTACGAAAAAGCTTGAGAAACCCTAATTCCCGGAGGAAATCTTCAAAGTGTGCAAACTTTAAAACTGCACAAGACCTACGAAATTAGGATTTTGACGTCAGAGAGAGATCAAGAGGTAGATGAAGACTGAATTAAATCCCGGAGTAATCTCGATTAAGCTTTTTGACGAGAACGGAGACAATTAGGTCACTGAAAATCTTTGTGGTTTCGAGATCTATACAAACCTTTGGATAAAGAGAAAGCTTAATGTCAAGAAACGAAAGTAGAGGAAAGTGTGAGAAAGCAAAAAGGATTGATCTTGAGAGGAAGCTTAGTAGCGAGTTTGGGAGAGAGAGAAGATGCCGCAGAGAGAGGAAGAACAAACAACCACCGTTTGATTTGGTTGCCCTTTTTTTTTTTGACCCGACCCGAATCTTTGTCGAGTTGGGCCCAAAACATATTACTTTTTTTTTTGTAAATATTATATTTTCGTAAAAATTTTAAAATGTAAATATAATATATTCCAAAAATATTCATTGATGCAAATGAGTTACAATAGTTAGTGGTGTCCATTTCGGTAACAATCGGGTAATATCGGATAGGGATCGAATACATATAATTTGGATATAGAAAATTAATATCCAAAACATATTTATAAAATTAAAGAGCAGGTATGATTCGGGTAAAAACTAGGTCGAATAGTTAAAGTCAATATCCGTGTAATATCTGAATTCGTAATATATCATATAAATTTAATTAATATGTGTTAACATTTAAAACATTACAATGATTGATTATAATATTATATCTTTACAAGAAAATAAAAAATTGAATTAAATAGTAATAAAATTGAAAATATGACATAAAATAATCGATTATATAAGATTTTCAACGTTTATTAAATCATATATTTACTATAACATAAAATTTATATTTATTTAAAAAATTATTATCACTATAGTTAAATTTTGAAATAATTTTATAAAATTTAGTTATATAAACAGGTAATTCGGGTACCTAAATAATTATCTTTACCCGACTCTTATCCGTTTAAAATTTGTTTCTTGACCCAAATAGGTAATTATCATTACCCGTACCCGTTAAATTTTTTTTTTCTTAAACCAAATGGATAATTATCATTATCCATACCCGACCCTTACCCATAAATACGGATCATGTATATGGCAGATCAAGTAATCCAATCCAAAATAGACATGCCCAACTACACTACAGTCACAGAAAAAAGGTATTGTAACAATTATAACTTGTGAGGAAAATTTGACATCCATAATTACTACATTAAGGACCAATATCTTGTTAATTCTCATTTTTGGTAGTGTGTTTTATCAAAAACATTAGATTATAACGGTGGAAGTAAACAATCTTGTAGTATTGTAAAGAAACATGAAAGTGGAAACGAGTGAAGAAGATTAATACTTTTTAAAAAGATAGCGTTTAGATTCCAATTGTTACAAATTTCTCACTCAAATTAAAACTTCTAACTATTTGTTACTAAGAAGAAGTGTGTGACCATTTTGTGTCCCATTTAAAACCTCTCAAGTGACCAAAGTGTTGACATTAAAACACAAAATTGACACAGTATACAAAACAAAGCTAAGAGTCAAAGATTGTACTAGTCTTTGCATATAAGCTTAAAGCTTATCACATCATTTGCAAATGCAAATCACCAGTCTGTTGCGCAAGCTCCACCATCATTGCTTCATCAAAGAACTTATTACCACTCACATCTTCACTCATTCCCTACAAAAACCAAACACAATACAGATCTTAAGAGTCAAGATTGAAACTGATGAAGACACTTAAAACAGTGTATGCAACTGATTAGCGACGGGTGGGTGCGATTTTCGGGATCTAATACGTATATACTTTGATGGGCAAAATAACCGAACTGAACCGAAACAGAACCGAAATATCCGGTTCCGAGCCCAAACCGAATTATAAAATTATCCAAATGGATATCCAAATAACCGGAACCGAACCCGAACCAAAATTTTAGGAATCGAACCGAACTGACCGAACTTCGAAAAGATAAACAATGTTTTTTTATTAAATATACAAATAATATAATTACTTATATTTATATTACACAATATTAATTGAAGTAATTTTTATTTTTATTTTTATTAAGTATTTTTGATCAAATATCAATTAGGAACCGAGATACCCGAATGGATACTCAAACAAAATGAAATAATTACCCGAATGGATATCAAAATCTATTATCTAAATAACCGGAACCGAACCCCAACCAACCAAAAATTTAGGAACCGAGCCGGACCCGAACCGAACTTTAAAAATACCTGAATGGATCCTAAATTCCTATATCCGAACTACCCGAAACAACCGACCGAATACCCGAACGCCCACCCTAGTAATGATTCAATTGGTTTCTTTCTTATCAGGAGAAATACCTTTCTACGACGGGTCTTGACCATGAATTCACGAGCTAGATGTTGAATAGGAGCAGGCTCAAGTGGACGTAATAAGATGGATTTATCGAGAGGGTCTCCTGGTACAATGGCCCAATGATCAAACACAGATACGCAAAAGGCTTGTCCTTGTGTGTGGTATCTCAAATCTGTCTCAAACCCAAATGATTCTATCACTGGTAGAAAAGCCTGAATCATCATAACCAGAGATTTTAATCAATGAATTTATTCAGTTCAATGTTGGAAAACTTGTTAAAGCATATACTATAAACACACTAACCTTCACAATATAAGCCGGTGTACCGGGCTGAGGAACATCAGATGTGACATGCCCACGTCTACGTGATAGAACTGTATAGATTGCGGTTACACAATCTATTGGTGTTTGTATCTGAGAGACAAAACCATTACTCTTATTCATTATACGAGAGGAGATATAGTAAGAGCAAAAGTAAGACGAAGAGTTTAGAAAAGGATAATGTACCTCCACATAGTAGACAGGCTCCATTAGTCTTGGTGTTGCCATAAGAAAAGCTGAATATGCAACACGTCGTGCTGTTGGAATCATCTGACCAGATCCTCTATGCAACGGCTCTGGTGCTATCCGAGCATCAACAATCTTGAACTTTACATTTCTTATGGGCTCATCACACAAGGGTCCTTCTCGGGCACCCCACTGGAACCTGCAAAAACGTAAAAACAAAGCCATTCAGCTACAGCCAACGAAATGGAGCTAAAGGGAAACATGACAGAAGAAAGATGATTACCCTTGAACAATGGAGTCTTTCACTGCAAGCATCAAGCTCTTGTCAACCTCAGTTGGGAGGGTATCGTCCAGTAAAATATTTGGTCCCTGTTTGTCAGGGCCAAAAGCCCAAATGGAACGCGCTGCAAGTAAATCCCAATCATACTTAGTCTTGAAGAAGTCACCAAGTTGTTTTCTGTTCCAGTCAATGCTTACAACTCCATTCTCAATGTCCTCTGCAAGTCCTCTGTCCAATGGCTCTGCAATCTTTGGCATGAAGCAGATCTCAGATTAGCCACAAAGCAATATCAATCTTATAGCTACAGATAGTAGAGATGAAGGAACTATATCATACCATAGTTATTTTGTTCTTTTTGTTCGGCGTCTCGGCAAAACACTTCATCGATGAAGATTCAACCACTGTCTCACAGAAGGAGACGACCGGATCTGCAACCTGCAAATTTAAGAAAGCAAAGGATTTTGAAGATCAAACAAACAAATCATTAATAGCTTGCAGAACAGATCACAGTCAAATTATTTAATATAAAAGAGGTGCAATAAGATACCTTCACTTCGACCTCTGAATAAAGCTCCCTGAGGTCCTTCATGATAGAATCCAAGTACAACTCACCTGTGCCTAGAATAGTATGTTCCCCAGACTCCTCAACTTTAGTAATAGCAAGGGGATAGCTTTTGCTAATCTTCCTAAGCCCTTCAACCATTTTAGGCAGCTCACTAGGATTCAAAGGCTCAGTAGCAGTTTTGACTACTGGGAGGGTATTAAATTGGAGTGCCCTGAATATGTACACATCTTCATCATAGTTTGCATTGCACAGAGTTGCAGTTTTCATGATGGACGCATCAACACCTTCAATTAGAACCCACGAACCGGGAGGGGCACTGCTTACAGGTATTCTATACCTAGCTTGGTATATCCATAGCTTAGTCACTTCTTTTATAGTCATGTCTTCCTCATCCTCAGGTGAATACCCTTCTCCTAGTACACGTACACTTTGCCCTGTTTGAAGCCTACCACTATAAACTCTTCCAAACACATCAAACACACTAGTATCTGATTTGGGGTAAAGCTTTGTCACATTAACCATGAGAGGTCCAGATGGATCACATTCTATCATTGATTCATAAATGGGAGAATCTTTGGGTCCAGTATATATGTGGTCCACTTTCCTAGCTGCAGCCTCTTTGGGGGAAGGAATGTGCTTTACCAACATATCAGTGAAACCTGATGATGAACCAAAAACTGAGCTACAGGCTAACCTAAGTAAAGGTCTGACGTTCAGCTTATATGCACTATTACTCAGAGTCACTCCTAATTCTGCAAGGGTGGTCTCTACACTCTTCTTATGTTCACCTATCACTTGGCTGTATATTTTGTATAGAGGCTCCAGAATAAACTGAACAAATGCTCTTTCTCCCCCACCTACGGGAGGACTTCTCTTGAATGCCCTAGTATCAGGGTGATAATACACATCTCCCCAGAGTCGAGAAGCAAACTTATCCACGTCCATGTCTACTCCATGAAGCCTGGAGTACAATTTAGCAAAAGATTGCAGTGTGAAAGACCATCCGGCAGTACCACTGGCAAAGCAGACATTTCCAGCTGCAGGGTCTATTAGAGGCAAGTTTCCAGCAGTTGTTGAAGCAGCAGATATGTGGTTATTAATGACTTCAATTGTGTGCCTCAGCTTGAAGTAAGCATCCCTTGGAGGTAGTTTGAGCTCGGTTATGAGCCTGTCAACCTTTTGAGGAATAATTTGACTTATTACAAAGGTTACGTAGAATGAATAAAAATATAAAACACATTGAAGCGAAATATACCTTATTGATCACAACAACAAGAGGGAGATGATCCTGGATTGCATGTCGTATAGCTCTCTCTGTGTTTACCTGGAAAAGATCAATAGCGTTAATAAAATTTAACAAAATCTTCAGACTTAAAGAAAAAAAAGGGCGAACCTACCATAACTCCTTCAGCAGCATCAACAATCAGAACAGCACCATCAGCAAGCCTTAGCGAAGCAGTCATTTCATCAGAGAAATTAACATGTCCTGGGGTATCTATAATATTGCACAGGTATGATTTAGATCTACTGTCTTCGAGGACAAGAGACATTGGAACCGCCTTGATTGATATATTTCTCTCTTGTTCATCAACTCTAGTGTCTGTATATTTCATATGCTTCTCGTTTTTAGCATTGAAAGTAGACATATGGTGAGTCTGCTCTACCAACATATCCATGAACACAGTTTTCCCATGTTGTAGATGCCCAACAAGAGCAACATTCCTCACAAGTGTGGGATTAGACATGAGACCAATAAGAAACTGTGTTGAGACGTATGTTGTAGAATCTTTCACACCAACCTCAAATCTAACATCTCTAACAGGTTTGATTATTGGCATCTCAAGTGGCTGCTCATCTTCATCCATAACTAAGGTCTCAACATCCTCACCATAAACCTCCTCTGCAGTAGGATAGTACTTTTTATCTTCAGGAAGAACAATTTGGTTCTCCATCTCAACATCATTAATAGTAGTAATCCAGCCATTTGAACCACCATTTCCATGTTCGCCATCTTCTTCAGGCTCCTGCTCATCTTGAAGATCTTCATCTCCTACTTCATCATCACTCTCTCTATCAGACTCAATCTCTGGTCCAATATAGTTTCCAAATTCGTCATACAAGCTATCATCCATAACTGTCACAAAGAGAAACTCAATGTAACCTCAAACGCAAATCAAAATCATCACCAAATGAAGACAATCGATGGATCTTACCAGACGTTTCCCGTGTGAGCAAATTGAAAGAGAGAAAGCAAACGAAGGCGGAGAGAATGTGAATTAGGGTTTTTGTTTATTGTGTGTGGTTTTGGAAAGTAATCTCTTGGTTTAACTCGGTTTAATTTGGTATCATCACTCGATTTCAACCGGTTTTCTCTTGGTAAGGGCAAAAATCAATTGGGTTTGAATCTAAACCGGAAATGGTTTATTTTGGTTTGTTTGGGTTTATGGTGGTGAAAAACCTAACTAGACATCTTCACACACTGTGGCGTCGTCTCTATTCAATCTCCGATTGTTCTCGCGGTGGACTCGAAGTTGATTCCTCCAATTTCATCATCTACAAAGTAATTCTCTCAGATTCTCTACTTTCTTTTTGATTTGTAATTCGTTTGACTCAGTTTTCTCTTGTTTCGATCATCTTTCTTTGTTTGATTCATCCAATTTCATTATCTACAAGTAATTCTCTCAGATTCTCTATTTTCTTTTTGATTTGCAATTCGTTTGACTCAGTTTTCTCTTGTTTCGATCATTTTTTGTCGATATTACGGCTTCTTTGTTTGATTCATCCAATTTCATCATCTACAATGTAATTTTCTCAGCTTCTCTACTTTCTTTTTGATTTGCAATTCGTTTGACTCAGTTTTCTCTTGTTTTCGATCATCTTTTGATTCATTTTTTGTC